>JASANE010015512.1:0-91201 GCA_030248225.1 Trileptium ribeirensis
CAACATGCTTATAACGCTCAAACATTCAGGAATTATAACCGAACATATTATAAATGTCTAAGTAAATGTCAATAAATATTCAAGGCATAATTCTTTGAGTTTTAAAACAATTTTCTGGTGGTGCAAAAATCAAAGAATGTTTTCTCATATTCGATGGAAAATAATTTTGAGCCTGGCATAAATAACCGATAGCGGTCAGGTCAATGTGCTTAGCAGCTTTCAACATCTGGTGCATTTTATATTAGACTATGCTCAGTAGGACATTCTTTTAAGGCGAATGTACTATGCACGGTATTACGTTAATCATACGCCGCGTATGCCAATAGCTAGAGGTCTATGCGCTACACTGGGCCGCCATAAGGTTTCTTTATAGCTGTAGTTCAATACCGTTGCTAGCTAATTGTCACGGCCAAACCGGTGTCCTCTTCTTCTTTTATAGCCGGTTCCAAGCAACCAGGCTATGATATTGTTCAAAGCTATAATATATGCATTTATATACGAACATATTTACAGCAAGCATTTTTCTTTCCATGTTCCGTTTTAGTGGTTCCCAATGTCATTAGTGCTCGCGTGCGTTACTATAAATTCTAGTTCCTTCCTTTTAGTTTGTTGTTGTTGTTGTTGATCAGAGTTGTATGTAGCCGTTTTTTTCTACGGTTTCGTGTTGGTCATACTCTTTGCCAGGCATTTAGTTTGTTATATTATGAATGTTTTGTCTCTTGATATGTAGTTGTGTTTTAGTTTTCTGATGACAACATGTTCAGCCGCTGGTAAATATACCAAATTGACCGGCTATTGTCTTTTAGTAGACGATATAATACTTCTGACTGTTCAGCTATAAAAACCAGCAGTGTAGCCTGGTCCTTTTCAAGTTGTCGGTCTATTAGTTAATTACATAGTTATTTTAGACAGATGATTCAACTAATCGGATCTTATTTGACAAATTTACGAACGATGCTGAACCAGGTTTAAGTTACAAACAGATAATCGGTTTGTCGTTAATACTCATTGAATATTTATGACTTATAAAAGGTTAGGCCCGATTATGTATATTAGAGACCGCAAGCGGGCCAGGTTATCTTCGGGGCTGGTCAGATTTGGTTGGGTTGAAATTTGAAAGGTTTCGGGTCGAAATGGGTTCGGGTAAGGCTCCATAATATTTAGTTTAGGCTAACCGCGCTGACTAATAAACTGTGCCCACCATGTTGAAAGAGCGGATACTACAAAGTGATTGCAATATGGATCACGTCCACGTAGCGATACTACACATATATACTTAGTCCTACGCCATGCTCCCACCGTTCCAGAGTTCCATATTTATTGTGCTGGTCTACTGGGAGCCGAACAATGTTGGTCACACTGGTTTACAGGGGTCTTCGGACACCGTTGAATTTACTGCTCTGTTTGGGAGGTGCGAGGGGTCGGCACTGTATATACTCCTATGTAATTCAACAGAACTAAAAGTTCCTCACCGAAGCTCAAGTTCACTACTTCAAGACTTAGGCGCACCGGAAAGTTGGGTCGTACGACTAGGCCGGCAAAGGATTTTTGTAATTTCACTGTAAGTACCTCAGGGAAAAGACGTTTCAGTGTAGTGGTTAAGTTACTAAACTATACCTTCTAAAAATCATATAGGTATGCGTCTACAAATTTCGTTTAAAAAATTCCAAAACTTGGCAATATTTTGTGCAGAATATGCAGGATTGTACAGAATGTGGAAGGATTTCAATTTTGAGCCACCGTTGCTGAAACGAGAGAGCGTGTTTAATTTTACCGACAAAAATGATTTTATACTGTTCGGAAAATAGATCTGTTTGCGTCGCAAATATCAAATGCTGCCACAGTTTCGTCCATCCCTGTTCTGTAATATATTGTTGTCAAAGTTGTTTTTGACGCCAGTAGGCTCTGGCCATCTTTTGTATTTTAATCGCAAGACTGGTCTGTATATATATAATACCAAATGTGGAAAATATTTTTCTGGCAAAGAAATTCTTTGGCCCAGAACAGCTAGATTTGGTTTTCCTCTACACGCCTGGCAATTACAAATTGTTTTGTTTTACAAAATTCCTATTTTTCGTTTAATTCTTGCTTAGATTAGTGAGACTGAATGGTCAGAATTTAGTGCCCCTTAAAAATGCAGAATCATGTACATATACCGGAGAATTTTTAGCGTATGAATGTTTCAGGTTTCAAGTTAGTAGCTCCGCAACGGCAGAATTGCTTCCGCAGATTTTTGACATTACTCTATCGATAATACCATGGCCAATATCACCTTTAGGAGCGGACCCTATTATGTTCGAAAAAAGAACAGCATAAAGCGGGTGTTCGGGTTCGTCAGCCCCGATACAGTTTTAAACGTAGTACAAGGCTCTTATAAGTACCTTAGCTTAGGCTAAAGCTCAGGCTTGGGCTTAGTATATCCAGAACAGAATAGTATTCATTTCGCTTCCGCCCCTAAAAGTTACTTTAGCCATTACAAGCATAATTGTAATTATCTATGGGCATAAAGCATTGCAGATTCTGGCTGGTAAGAATTTTAACAAAGTGAGTGAATTTTCATACACCACGTTTGCAAACGTACATGACACAACCCACTGAATTTAACCCGTGACATTTTATTGCACATTGTCGTGTTAAGAAATTGTCCGTTTAGTTCGAAAACGACAATTTATGTAAGTCTTCCAAAAATAGCTAACTATTAGTTGAAACATAGTTTATATAGTATAAAACTGTGCTACAACTATGTCAGAAGGTAGTTGTAGCATGGTTAGCCGTGCAATCAAGTATTTGTATGCACGGATGTACAGCTTACTCGTTCAATCTTGTGCTGCCGTACTCATTTGAACTCGTCAAAACCGAGCGCACAAATCTCTGAATGCACATTGCACGGCAAGCCATGCTACAACTATTACTTGTTTGTCTTTACATCATTGTTTAAACGCGCAAAATTTAATTTCCAATTTTGCCTGTTTTAAGGTACATCTTATTTGAAATGACATAACACATAACATTACAGATTCCTTGGTGAGTTTGTAATCTTGCCTGCCATAACCTAGTAGAGTAGGTTGACGTATGTCAGGAACTAGTTGGATCAAACTTATATGTTGCTGAATTTCGATATTTATCTCAGATAAACACAGTTTTGGTAAAATATAAATCATTTTAAGTGTATTAATTAAATATCAAAATGTGCATTGACCTTTATCAAGCGAACATTATAAAAGGCAATACATTTATGTTAAAATATTTCATTTTTCAAATAAAATTTGCTTGATATATATAAAATATGAACAGTTATAAATATGTTTATTTTTCGTCACAAATTAAAAGAATCACAAAATAACAAGGAAACAGGTTGGCATAGAGATGTGATTGTCCTGTTACATATAATATAGTTATAACTCCGAACTAAAGAATGACAATGCTTTCAACTATGTTTAAAAGATTAGAAGAGAGTAAACATCAGGTTCCTTGGCAGGATATGTTAAGATTATTTACTTTTACTAATTGGAGTTTAACAAACATGGAACGTGCTAATATGTCAATTATTGTACAAAAAAGTGCTTTAACCTCAACCAAATCTTGGTACAGATTACGCTGAGGTAATTTTGGTACGACTAAAGGACTCAGCTCGACGATGCTGTTCAAATATCGCAAATTATACAAATGTTGGGAAGATTTTTTACAAAATTTTATGACAAAGGGATAATTAAGGTAACGAATGGTAACTCAAAAAATCAAAAAAGAACTTTTTGTTTGGTCGCTATTGATATTTTCTGAGCCACCTCTACAGCTAAGTCGAATGATATTAAAATTATTACTGCATATATAGAGCTGAGAGAAATTTGTGGCTGGGGAACTAAAGTAAAAACACCCTACTACTATATATATTCCCAGACTAAGTGTTAATTCTGCTCCCAGATTGGGTAACGATCAACATGTCAATAACTTATCTGGACTCTGCTGGTATAGTTTTGCAAGAAAGTGTTTTTCAAACGAAAGTGTTTCCATGTGGTTGTACAGTTAGTTTTTGGCATCAGAAAAGTTTAAACCGTCTCAAATAAGAGAAAAAGGCTGTCTTTGAGCATCGTAAAAATTATAAAAGACCGAGGTTAACAGATATGTCGCATCGAAATAGCAAATGAATGTTATGTGGCACTAGATAGGAGTTGCCAAAAATTAACTGACGGACTGTGCAAAATATCAAATTTCTGCTTTCTACAAATGTTTATTCCCAAACAACAATATTGCGGTACCTTAGAATACCGCTCCTTCTGTTAGAAATGATATTTTCTTGCAGCAAATTTTTACCAAAATATATATTTCAAAATATCTACCAATTCACATTGCCATATACCACTGCTGCGTAGCTCAAACTTTTAACATTGTAAATTTTAATTTAGCTAGCGATTTGGCAATGTCAGCAATAGTCAACTTTTTATAGAATTTTTATTGGTTCGTCGCTGGCGATTATAAAAAAGCCATATTATACGTCTATGGAAGAAATTCCTCTTACGTGCAAAAACGACGAGTTAACGAGACGGATAGTAAAAAATAGCTAATACCCCATTATTCCAAAGAGTGACACAAAAGCTTAAGTCTTAAACATGGTTATATGACCCTAAACTAATATAGGTTTTTGTAATCCATCAAAACAATATTGCCTCTCGCTGCTTTTAAAGCAATTAATCATTTTTAAAAATGTAATAAACTCCAATATGTATCTATGTGGTTTGGTTTGGTTCCGTAGCCGGCTTAGCTGATTCTGGCTTTATTAGCGGTCAGTATAAATGACATTAATTGCGATAGTTTAAGAAATTAAACGATTCATATAGATGTTGTTTGAAGTGACCGAAGGTTAAGCAGTATGTTGTCGAACTCAGAGATTTTAACATCTATAAGTTTTAAAAGCTCACTGCAAAGACGCAGTCGCCATCACTGGACAGTTTGGCGTTGGCGCACCCAGAATTTCGCTAACGCATGAAGAACTTTTCAACACATTTAAAATAATGGCTAAAACATCAAACTAAACAGAAGATGCATACTATTAAGGCCAGGATTTTAAATAATTTCAGAAACAGCATTTATATGTACGATGATTTCACGTTTTTTACTTTTGTGCGCAGAATTCGTTTGCTTCGGTGCCGCTGGAAGCTTTTTGTTTGTAGTGGTGTGTTCTGTTTTGCTGGTTTCGCACAGTCAGTACGAGTATAATCCTCAATATAATTTGCTATAAAATTTGGCATTGAGAGTTTGACATTTAATATTGTTCCTAATACCAGATTCATGTACAATAGATTAAATACATTGGGTTCACCGGTTGCCGAGACATCTGAATATATACTCACATTGGAGTTTCATAATAAATTCTATACGTACATAGCAAAAATCCTAGGTCACATACAAACGACCAGGTCACGGCGTAGTAACTCTTAGCATAATGTTAAAAAAATAAACCTTAGACTTGATAAAACAAATTAAGCTTCAGATGCCTTGTCTATGAAGCTCTAAAGTTCGAACCTCGTTTCAAATAAAACTATTCGCCATGTGAAAATACCAAACTATTCTAACGTTATGCTATTTCTAATTGACATTGCTAAGCAGTGCATCGTAGCCGAAATTTTGATAGCTTCAACCAAGTGATATAAATATCACCTAAAATAATATCAGCTATTGACTGGCTGATATTTTTTTATTTTCATGAATTAGCCTAAAAATTAAACATGCTAAATGCAAAGCTTTGAAATTGTACCTTATTTGGCAATCTGGACATTTTAGGAACGTACGTGTCGTCTTAGCTAACACATATTCGGTAAACTTTAGAACGAAGAAAAAATAGACGAAATCGTGTCATTTACAATAAAATAAATGTCATAGTTACGGTTTTATTCTAGCATACAGCCAGGCGTTATATAATTAATCGCACGTTTTACCAATGACAACAAGAACTTCAAAATGAGGATTAAACATGTTTGAATTCATGTAACTACTTAGGCTAGGCAAATATCTCCAAAATAAAGACGGTAATTTACAGGGAACTGCGTATGCTACGCATAGATGTGAATACTGGGATTGAAAGTCTACCTGTAGGCATGTTCTGAACGGCAAATTTTAAGGCGTAGCACTTGGGAGGCGTCGCCCACCCTCTCATTTTTCGAGAACAAGCAGCCGCCCTATGGCGGCCTCCTCAGTTTCCAAGTAGCGGGTTCCCATTTTTTAGTGGCGTACTGCGCCGCTGGTAAACTGTAGCAGTGTTTCTCAACAGAACCGCTCCATCACTATATATATTAAATTCTTGATATTGTTTTAGGGTTAAAAATGGTCTTAGTTTCTAATATAGCAACAGTAAGATCTTAATATGTGTTTACGTGTTCGATGATTGTCTTTTATAATACAAAACTGAATCAAAAAACCATATTAATTGTTTTAGGGTTAAAAATGGTCTTAGTTTCTAATATAGCAACAATAAGATCTTAATAATGTGTTTACGTGTTCGATGATTGTCTTTTATAATACAAAACTGAATCAAAAAACCATATTATATATATATTGAATTTTCCATAATTTAACACATAATTTTAATTATATATTATTTTGTTATTTTAAATTAAGAAAATTTTGTATTATTTACGCAACATATACTAATAATTATGACAGACATAAAGATATAATATTTATATAGTTAAAAAATATTTAATCCCTGTATGGATCTTGTAACTCGTTTTCAATCCAAATTTAATCGGTTAGCTGATAACTTTGGCACTATATGTGTGTTCTGTGTATCATATTAAACTAACCTGTCGTGATGTATTTGATGGCTTAAACTAAGGTGTGACTATGAAGAACTGTGTGGAAGAATATGACAAGCGCGTCTTACTCCCTTTATTTTATCCGATGGTGCGGTAATTTTTCGGCATATTTGATGGCTTAAACTAAGGTGTGACTATGAAGAACTGTGTGGAAGAATATGACAAGTGGGTCATACTCCTTTATTTTATCCGATGGTGCGGTAATTTTTCGGCATATTTGATGGCATATTTGATGGCTTAAACTAAGTTGTGACTATGGAGAACTGTGTGGAAGAATATGACAAGCGGGTCTTACTCCCTTTATTTTATCCGATGGTGCGGTAATTTTTCGGCATATTTGATGGCTTAAACTAAGTTGTGACTATGAAGAACTGTGTGGAAGAATATGACAAGCGGGTCATACTCCCTTTATTTTATCCGATGGTGCGGTAATTTTTCGGCATACTCTCAAGGATTAGAGGCGACGCTTTCACAAGTTTCTCAGTAAGGGTAATGTCTACCAACCTATGGTTTCTTGTTGGGGTGCTGTCTATGCGGGATTAAAAATCAATGAGATTACACCGAGAATAACAATCATCAATACAAACAAGCTCTAATGCCATTGATTATTGTCGACCTGATAGTTAGTACCGTGAGAAAACCTTAGAGTGTAGCCGATCGCTTCAGAGGCTCTCGGGAGTGTGCACCGTGAAACCGCTGAATGAGCATGTCGTCGGATGAAGAAAAGTACATGATCGAGTGTATGAACAACTCTTCCATGAACATTTTATATTGTAATCTTGCTAAAACTAAAATCATAGTTGTAATTTATTTATGTGAAATATTAACTCAAATCTATTTAGAAAACTTTAAATTTCTTCTTCGACATATCCATTTGTTACCAAACGTTTATTCAGTGAAGGAAACTATTGAAATAATTATTGCTGCACCACCATGACTTATCAAACAGCATTAACGGCTCTAAAAATGAGGAATTTTGAAAATTTGATGTTCAGATTATTTAAAACTCATGCAACAGCAGAAGATTATTTCGTATTTGCTGCATATCATTGACATTCTAAAAAATATTATGTATACGACAATTTCCATAATTGTTTCGCTATGTTTCGTTTGCACAAGAAGAGTATTGTCGGATTGCAACGCGTAATTTAATGACCTTTGACTACAGACAATTGTGGAAATCGCTCAGTATCAGGCCACGCAGCGGGTAGTGATGCTCAATAAAGTTGTTTCTTCACCAGTGTGTAAAGTTCGAAATGAAGTAGACATCCAAATGACTTTTATGCATAACCGAAATCAGTAATCAAACTGCAAACCAAAAAGGTTTACCGCAACCAATATTATGATTTTGTGTCTCTGTACCGGAACCTGCTTTAATTTTGGACTGTTAGCAGCTGCAACAGCCCCTTCAAACGTTTTAACGATACAGCGTAAAACCTATTTGAGTTAATTAGTCCATCGCATGAAATCCGCGCTCTTTACTTAGTCCTCCTAGATCGATACATACAACTTCCTTTCCTTCCTTCTGTGTCTCTCTGTCGGAACATGCTATAATTTAGGACTGTTTGGAGCTGCAACAGCCCCTTCAAACGTTTTAACGATACAACGTAAAACCTATTTGAGTTAATTAGTCCATGGCATGAAATCCGTGCTCTTTACTTAGTCCTCCTAGATCGATACATACAAGGGATAGATATTTCCTTTCCTTCCTTCTGTGTCTCTCTATCGGAACATGCTATAATTTAGGACTGTTTGCAGCTGCAACAGCCCATTCAAACGTTTTAACGACATAACGTAAAACCCATTTGAGTTAATTGGTGCATCGCATGAAATTCGCGTTCTTTACTTAGTCCTCTCAGGTCGATACATACAACGGATAAATACTTCCTTTTCTTCTGTGTCTCTATCGGAACATGCTATAATTTAGGACTGTTTGCAGCTGCAACAGCCCCTTGAAACGTTTTAACGATATAATTTAAAACCCATTTGAGCTAATTAGTCCATCGCATAAAATCCGCGCTCTTTACTTAGTCCTCCTAGATCGATACATACAAGGGATAGATACTTCCTTCCCTTCCTTCTGCATCACTCTATCGGAACATGCTATAATTTAGGACTGTTTGCAGCTGCAACAGCCCCTTCAAACGTTTTAACGATACAACGTAAAACCTATTTGAGTTAATTAGCCCATCGCATGAAATCCGCGTTCTTTACTTAGTCCTCCTAGATCGATACATACAAGGGATAGATACTTCCTTTCCTTCCTTCTGCATCTCTCTATCGGAACATGATATAATTTAGGACTGTTTGCAGCTGCAACAGCCCCTTCAAACGTTTTAACGATACAACGTAAAACCTATTTGAGTTAATTAGTCCATCGCAGGAAATCCGCGCTCTTTACTTAGTCCTCCTAGATCGATACATACAAGGGATAGATACTTCCTTTCCTTCCTTCTGTGTCTCTCTATCGGAACATGCTATAATTTAGGACTGTTTGCAGCTGCAACAGTCCCTTCAAACGTTTTAACGACACAACGTAAAACCTATTTGAGTTAATTAGCCCATCGCATGAAATCCGCGCTCTTTACTTAGTCCTCCTAGATCGATACATACAAGGGATAGATACTTCCTTTCCTTCCTTCTGCGTCTCTCTATCGGAACATGCTATAATTTAGGACTGTTTGCAGCTGCAACAGTCCCTTCAAACGTTTTAACGATACAACGTAAAACCTATTTGAGTTAATTAGCCCATCGCATGAAATCCGCGCTCTTTACTTAGTCCTCCTAGATCGATACATACAAGGGATAGATACTTCCTTTCCTTCCTTCTGCGTCTCTCTATCGGAACATGCTATAATTTAGGACTGTTTGCAGCTGCAACAGTCCCTTCAAACGTTTTAACGATACAACGTAAAACCTATTTGAGTTAATTAGTCCATCGCATGAAATCCGCGCTCTTTACTTAGTCCTCCTAGATCGATACATACAAGGGATAGATACTTCCTTCCCTTCCTTCTGCGTCTCTCTATCGGAACATGCTATAATTTAGGACTGTTTGCAGCTGCAACAGCCCCTTCAAACGTTTTAACGATACAACGTAAAACCTATTTGAGTTAATTAGCCCATCGCATGAAATCCGCGCTCTTTACTTAGTCCTCCTAGATCGATACATACAAGGGATAGATACTTCCTTCCCTTCCTTCTGCGTCTCTCTATCGGAACATGCTATAATTTAGGAGTGTTTGCAGGTGCAACAGCCCCTTCAAACGTTTTAACGATACAACGTAAAACCTATTTGAGTTAATTAGCACATCGCATGAAATCCGCGCTCTCCGGCCCCCCCCCTCCTCCCAAACCCCACCACTTAATTAGCACATCGCATGAAATCCGCGCTCTTTACTTATTCCTCCTAGATCGATACATACAAGGGATAGATACTTCCTTTCCTTCCTTCTGTGTCTCTCTATCGGAACATGCTATAATTTAGGACTGTTTGCAGCTGCAACAGCCCCTTCAAACGTTTTAACGATACAACGTAAAGCCTATTTGAGTTAATTAGCCCATCGCATGAAATCCGCGCTCTTTACTTAGTCCTCCTAGATCGATACATAAAAGGGATAGATACTTCCTTTCCTTCCTTCTGCGTCTCTCTATCGGAACATGCTATAATTTAGGACTGTTTGCAGCTGCAACAGTCCCTTCAAACGTTTTAACGATACAACGTAAAACCTATTTGAGTTAATTAGCCCATCGCATGAAATCCGCGCTCTTCAATTAGTCCTCCCAGATCGACACATCCGACTGACGACACTTCCTCTCCTTCTCCACACCACAGCAGAAATATATATCCGTTTCTGTTTCTTTTATAATACGTGTAAAATTGAGAATTTTGGAAGTTGCAAAAAGGTTGTTGAAACTTTAGAGATGTTTTAAGTTTAAAAATATACTGTTTTTGCTTGCGACTTTTTCAGTCGAGGTGATTTTATTTAGAAACCATCACACTCTAGGTATATGTTTACTTAGTTAAGATGTGTATGTTATTTAGGTACGTATTTAGATTATGTTTATGTATATAATCTACTTAAAGGCAATTTTTTCTTTCTTTAAAATAAACAGTTAAATTATGTAATAAATCACACAATACACACACGAATAGTATAGAGTGGTGCTGCGCTTTAAAGCGCTATTGTACTTTGAAAATTATAGCGGCATCGATATGTTTGTATACAAACAACTAAAAATTATATAATTTTTTTAATTTCTGTTAGATATCGTGGAAAAAATTTGACAGTTTTGTTCGCTTTATAATTATTGTTAACGGGAAAAACTAGGGACACTATTTGAGATTGTGTAACCTTGTGTTAATTCCCCGTCACCGTCAATGTATCCCTACACTATTCCTCGTATTCGGGCGATAGCATCTCAGAACTCTCAAACTGTCCACTTTTCAGTATCTATTGACAATGAGAATTTTACTCAGATCTGCCTGTTCTGTCCTGCCCGCGTATGGGGCCTGACTGGTCGAACTCAATTTTGAACCGACCACCAGACCGAGCTAAATAAATTTTAACAGCTTTTCCTATGGTATGTATCTCTCGACTAGATCCGGTTTTTGCCACTTGTGCTTCAGTGATTTACTACTGCACAGAGGTCTTCAATTTTGGACACAGCCGCCACGGTGTGATATTATTTTCGGGTTTTATCAGATCGTATTTTGTAAACGTTATATCTTAACAACTTCTGTACCATTTCAATGATATATCAGCCTTACTTCACACTAGATTAACATGTATATAAACATTAGTGCTCATGTGTATAAAATTAGTGTTATCTTAAATTACAGATGGGTACAGTTTAAGTCTCGGACTTTGTCCTCTAATCCCTGACGAAAACGGAAAGCTGGCTGCGTTGCACGACTAATGATAAATTCTTTTCAGCCATTTGGACCTCCTAAAATAAGATGCAGAATAAAATTTGTAAGCCAACGAACGAGGATTTTAAATTGCAGATGGGTCCAATTTTAAGTCTCGGACTTTGTCCTCTAATCCCCGACGAAAGCGGAAAGCTGGCTGCGTTGCACGACTAATGAATAATTCTTTTCAGCCATTTGGACCTCCTAAAATAAGATGCAGAATAAAATTTGTAAGCCAACGAATGAGGATTTTAAATTGCAGATGGGTCCAATTTTAAGTCTCGGACTTTGTCCTCTAATCCCTGACGAAAACGGAAAGCTGGCTGCGTTGCACGACTAATGATAAATTCTTTTCGGCCATTTGGACCTCCTAAAATAAGATGCAGAATAAAATTTGTAAGCCAACGAACGAGGATTTTAAATTGCAGATGGGTCCAATTTTAAGTCTCGGACTTTGTCCTCTAATCCCCGACGAAAGCGGAAAGCTGGCTGCGTTGCACGACTAATGAATAATTCTTTTCAGCCATTTGGACCTCCTAAAATAAGATGCAGAATAAAATTTGTAAGCCAACGAATGAGGATTTTAAATTGCAGATGGGTCCAATTTTAAGTCTCGGACTTTGTCCTCTAATCCCTGACGAAAGCGGAAAGCTGACTGTGTTTCACGACTAATGATAAATTCTTTTTGGCCATTTGGACCTCCTAAAATAAGATGCTAAATAAAATTTGTAAGCCAACGAACGCGGATTTTACAATGTAATATTAAAATACATAGATAACATTGATGTATATACACATTTACAGCCTGCACTGTACATGTGCATCGCGAATTTGAGCCGTGCGTTTATGACAACGCACACAGTTATTTTATCTTAATGGACTGGCCAGCAACAACATTTGCTATTAAAGTTGTGCTCAAACGCTCAAACTTTTCCGTTAAATTTTAAACAAAATTTGAGCTCAAATTTTGCTCAAAGTTTGAAAGCATCACTTTCTGTATTTTAATGTAAGTTTGAACGTGTGAACACTGTCAAACTTTTCAAGCCTTTATTGTATGACTGACTATAGAAGAGGACCTCTCACGCTAAAAATGACTACAACAGCTGCAAGGTGCTTAAAATATTAGGTAAAGTTATAGTGTGATAACCACCTGATAGATAAATTTTGGTTTTAACCTACGGAAAACGTGTATTAACCAACGTTTCAATAGGCTAAAAATACGTCGCATTATCTAAGTAATCGCTATTCTCTCATAATGTATAATAAGCATAAATCGTTTGATAAGTCGGAATGAAACGATTACGGATGCCTGAATTTCCTACGAGATTTTTGGTACCCTAAAATGTCTTAAAACACGTATATACTAATACAATGCTGTAAAACATACTGATGTGGCTGTCGGAGTATCGAACCCTCCCCAATTTGTATTGTATTTGTATTGTAAGTGTATAATTCATAAAAATTATGAACCACGTGTCGTACATTTTATGATAGTTAATTTGTTACAACATGTGGTGACAGTCACTAAGACATTAACGTACAAATTTGGTACACAATTGATATACGATTTGTTCGTCATACAATTGCCCATTTGCATTAATTTCTATAAAAAGTGTAGCAAACTACTGTCTCACAACAATAACTGTGTGAAATTATTATCATCCAAATTTTTAGAGAGTGCAAATGCGTTGCCCCTAAACATTTTCAAAAATTCCCATTCCTATATGCCAAAAATATGTACAATGGCGGCCCGCTTACGTGTAATAGCAATTCATCTTCATTCTAAATTCTAAACCACCAAAACAGCTGCGAAATGTTTTGGCTCCGCGCAACCTAAACACAGTAAAAAAGAAGCCAGCCAGCAGCAGGAAATGAATATTATTTTGGCATGACTAATGTATTTTTGTGTGTATATATGTGTAAAACTTAGCGATGTGTGCATTCGTGTAACTTAACTACTGTTGCTGTGGGATTTGAATCACTTTAATTGTGCGATGTATTTTATATTTAATAAAATAGAAATAGTAATTTAACATAATTTAAATAGTAATGCAACATAATTTTCATTTTTTTTTTAAATTTCTTTTTCATAATTTTCGTATATTTAGCAAAGTTTGAACATTAACCTAGCGCAATCCATTTATGTACGACGATGCTGCTGTTGTAGATGGCTGGTATTTTGCAGATAGAAAAGAACGTGCATCGGTATTTTTCGTTTATGAATAAGCCAAGCCAAGTATTGATCTGACCATCAGCTACTTACTTATAAATTATTAGCAAAAATGGCGAAATTGTTCAAAACTACAAGAGGTCTTGTTTGTATTGCAGGTATGGATTCAGGCACCCGGGAACTATTTGGAGTCTAGGGGACAAGCTATAACAAGATACATAGGGGTAAGCTATTAAGAGAAAACATCTGGGAGGGAGGGGTTAAGCTAACATAATGCACGTCTGGGGGCACATAAGATAAAACACACCTGGTGCGTAGGTGCTACAAAGGATAAGGTTGGTTAATCCTAAGGGTATGCCTACTTCTCAAACCAATTTTATCCGCCTTCGGTGCGAAGAAATTTTTGGGTGAATTGACAAGTATTGGGAAAAATCTATGTAAATTTGGCAATTTTGTGTTACATTCTGATGCCGGCAGAATGAAGGAAGTATAAACTTCCAGCTTATTTTTGGGGCGATTGGTGCTCCTGTTCCCAGGTCCCTGCGTGGATTGAGGTTCGCTGTTTTTAATCCCAATGATGATGGTTTGTTCAAAAGAAAGGATGCCTAAGAAACAAGTCAGAAATAATTTCGGCAGCTTACTATAATGTGGTTACCCCCCGGGTCAATTAATCAACAACGAAGCATTGTTTTAGGTATTGATGATACGTTAGTAGTGCGCGAGTAAACTTAAGGTCACACCACCAACCATCCTATTTTGTATTTTTGTATAAATTTTGTTACGGAACGCTTTTTGGTCAATTGAAATTCAGTAAAAACTGTTCGCGAACACAGTGCTCGCGATTACAATCTAACCATTTTGTATTCGCGAAAATTCAAGTGAATTACCTAAATTTTTGAGAACGAAAATTTGTCAATTTGATTGTGATGTCACTTCTTCATTAAATTTGTTGGCGAATACTGAATAATCCAAATTTAAACGATAATGCATTAGGGAACAGAATTTCTACAAATTGAAATCCCCGAAATTCTGTTAGAAAACAATCTAATTTCTTGCACTTGAATTTGATTTTGCCAATTTTCGGTTAGTAAATAACCGAATAAAATTAAGCCTTTTTCCGGAACAAGGGTTTGCGATTCGATACCGGTAATGATAGAATAGGATGGCTGGCGGGTTCACCTGAAGTTTATTCATGCATAGATATGTTTCCAAATTATTTCTGTGAATTGTCAGCTATAAGATGGTAGGGTTGGGTGTTAGATATTTTGTACTATCTAACTATTCAGAAAAATAACGTTTTACTATATCGTTCAAGGTTCGAAAGATTGGGCTATGTGTTGAGAACTGAAGTACGTAATCTTTTAACGATAATACAGCGTTGGTCTATAATCGCATTCTTCTGAAGCTGCTGCGTTTACTGACTGCAGAACACCTTGTGCCAATTATAGATGGCTAAATAAAACAATATTGGAATAATTATTATTAAAAATGTGCATTTTGCTACCGTATTGGCTCGTTGAAGTATTAATACATTATGTTTAGTGTCTTCTAATATTTTGATTTACAATATTAACCAAGCTAATGCTTATAATACTTTTTTCAATTATTTTGGAATTCTCGGAATTCTCACAACCCAAACCACATAAGGTCAAATTTTCACTGCTGTAACATTCTGCCATGACTTTTGAAGCCATATATTTGGCAGCATATTGACTTAATGCAAGAAAGATGCGCCCCAACCATCCGTTTTGACCCCATTTTTACAAAACGTTGTTAGAGAACAAAACTCGGATTTCAATAGCTGTGTCCGGTTTCGACATTTTTGTGTTCCTTAACGCCATTAGCGAATGCAATTCGCCACTGTACCTTAACACCAGTGTTTTCGCGAACATTTTCAAATTATAATGTATGAAATATGAAACGGACTAATTTGTGTTCTTTGATGCAAAAATGAAATTTGTGTTGAGCGAACAACTGAATGGCAATTGCTTTTGACATAAGAGGATGGTAAGGGGCGCAGCTTAAGCTTACTCTTGCATAACACCTTCAGATACCCAATTTGTTTTACTATTAGTGTGTTAAATGTAGCCTTTCATCTAACTTGTGAAAAGAGCAAATAATAGTAGCATAGCAATTACCACTTGGGTAAACCTAAAGTTTAATAACTCGAGAATGTGTATATCAACATTTATTTATATTTTAGTGTTCTATATTTCGGAAGATAAATTAGAGCAGAAGAAAACGGAATTTTTTAAAACCCAGAACGAAACAAATAAACAAAATTCTATGTAATTAAAAATGGGCCTTTTCTTTTAGCCCCAAGCCCTAATTTGGTCAATTTTGAAGATACAGAGCTGATTTTGGTACCAATCGATTCAGCTCGATGAGGCGGTTCAAAAAATTTCAATGCAACATCCCTGAAATTTTTTTCGATTTTTTGAGGGCATAGTGGTTCCCCTTGGTTATCCAAAAATTTTTTTCTTCGGAATATGGTCAGGCTAGGTACCTTTCGACTCGGTTTCATGAGAGAAATCGACTGGTGTGTATTTTATTGAAATCTACGCCCCTTTAGAAAGTTATGAGGGCCCAAGCAACGTGAAGGTTGGATATAAAATGCATGCCGTGAAGTTCTCGATATACTAAGCCTAAGCCTTAGCCTAAGCTAAGGTCCTTATATAAGACATACACTAAGCCTAAGCCTAAGTCGGGGGCTGTCGCCCCCGGACCCCCGCTCTAAGCTGTTCTTTTTTCTAACGTTATAACGTAGCCCCTCAGGGTATAACTTTCTAACAGTGGCGTAAATTTCAATAAAATACACACCAGTAGATTTCTTTCATCAAGCCAAGTCAAACGGTTCCCAACGTGACCATTGGGACCTCAAAAAATTGAAAACAAAATTTCAGGGATGTGGATAAAATGAGTATTTTCTGAACCACCTCATCGAGCTGAATCGATTGATACCAAAATCAGCTCTGTATCTTCAAAATTAACCAAATTCGGGCTGGGGGCTAATGGAAAAGAACCTGAAAAATGCCAGCCTAGGCTAAGCTTAGGCTTAATTTTAAGCTTAGATTTAGACTAAGGCTCACTCATGGGCTTAGCCTTAGGCTTAGGGAAATAAGACATTATTCGATTATTCGAGGAGAGAAAAACTTCACATGGCACGCTGTGGGGAGAGACACTTCACATCATCCAAATTACAATAAAAAGAGTAAGCGTTTATAACACTAGTCTTTGAACAATCATTTGATGAGACTTATGTCCGTAATCTTGGGGAATTAATCTCTGCGTCGTGCAAAAGAAGCGACGTAGCCAAAATGTTCCGGCAAAGTGGAAAATTCACGACTAGCTAGTTGCGCTATTTTTAACAATTCACTGTTCGCAAAAACAAGTTATTTTGAATACAACGTTTAATCAATTATTTGTACGTTAGCACAAAAAAATTTATTAGTACATTGAATTTCATGTATTTGCTTAATGTGGATTCATACATCAAACTTTTTGCTCAAATATTAAGCTTAAGCTTTTACAAAATTTTGAGCTCATATTTTGATGAAGATTTGAAAACGTTTTTAGTATTTTTGATGAATTTAACGTATTGAACACTGTTCAAACTTTTGTGGAGTATTATTTCAGCCAACCAGGGACAAGGCATAGAAATTGACAAAATTTTAGGTGAAATGTTGACCTCAAATTTTGAAGCATAGCCATTTGCCATATTTTTCCGTTACAAATTACAGGAAAATTTTGGTCAAATTTTGAGGTTCAAAAGTTAGGTCACAAAATGGAAACCACACGATGATGTGCACATAGAGTGAACCACAATGGAACCTTGGTTTATCTACTTCAACTCGTTTGAACTGTCAAACCGGACAAACCAAAATTACAATTTCAAACTCCAAATCTATTTTATAAATAAATATCTTTATTTAACATCAATAATTGGATTAAACATTAGAATAGTTCACACTATAAATAGCATTTTTCAATTATAATTCAACACTTTATTCAGTACAACAGAATGTTATTTGTTATACAAGTTGTCATCGTGCTTTATCCATATTTTGTTCATCTGTCCTGCGCATAAAATTTATCCACTGTACCGAATAGATAAAAAAGCAATACTAATACTGTCATATTTTTGTCTCTCTTTCTATTTAAACATTTTTTTAAATTTTAGTTTGTGTTTTACAAACGCATAACATTGTAGTGAAAAAATTTTATTTTTACCGTGTATATAGTTTAGATTTATTACGGAAGTAGATGAAGATGGTATATCATCATTAAAACCATAAGTATACCACGTAGAAAAGGTTTGCTATACAGAATAAATAAGACACACAAGGATATACTAATAAAATATACAGACTGAAGAGTTACTTGCGCAGGTGATGTGTGTTTACATGGTTCGGTGTTATGTGCTTGATTTTCGTTTTAAGGCCAGTTAATAATATTGTGGCCCATGCCAACTTTAAGGGCCGAAGTTTAATGCATGCCATGCCGTTCTCGATATACTAAACCTAAGCCTTAGTCTTAGCCTAAGCTAAGGTCTCTATATGAGCCATGTACTAAGCCTAAGTCGGGGTGCTGCTGCCCCGGAACGGACGCTCTAAGCTGTTCTTTTTTCTAACATTATAACGCCCGAACTCTAAAGTTGACATGGGCCATAATTGTAATAATATACATACAGCGTAGAGTCGAGAACGGGTTCACCCCGTAAGAAATTTTTCGGCCCGATAAGGCTATATAGTTCGATACCGAAGTAGTGCTACCCGGTGCAGTCTGGCGCTATCAAGAATTTAGAATGCTCCGCCGTTCTCGCAGGCCGAGCTGCATAAGACCGGGCAAATGCGCCATCCAGAATTATAACCTGATGCAAAGTGCAAAATGACACGTTTTTATGGAAAGTTATTTTTCGTTTCAGCTTCAATATTCAACCAGAATCAAACATGAGCCTTAAAATTTCTGATCTTTGTATCGTATCTAAATATGTCCATACGATTGTTCGGACTAGAACCGTTATTCACTAAGACATTTAATTCTCTAAACGCCCATATAGCGACTAATTAACCCTACTTTGCGCAGTATCCGAAACCTTCAGGTAAAATTTACTTTTTTAAAACCGGCAAATTTTTTATAGAATATATAGTTAGTAGTACTGAATAAATAAATATATTTGAAAAGCCAAAATAAGCAAAAACAACGAAATGAGGTAATGATGCATAGCTAAGTAATAAAAACGCCGCTATACTAATCTCTACAAGATGGAAATAGAAATCAGAAATATAAAATTCGCCAGCGAGTCACTTTTAAGTTGGACACAGCCAAAAGATATGAACCAATCAACTAACGACCTAATCCATCTTCGGAACCTTATGAAGCTGTGATTTAATACAAAAATTAGGTATATTCTCCAATTCAGCACAGTAAAATCCCAACGGTAGTTGTGAATAGAACACGAGCCGCCGATTATAAATCGTAAGGAATATAAAACGTTCAATGTACCTACACTTAAAATTTTATAAATTATTTCAGATTTCCTGAATTTTGAGTTAATATAAAATGGATAGAAATTAGTTGTAACCGTCGGCGCCTAACGTTCAGCTTGCACGTAGCGAAAATTAATAAAACACAACTCGGTTACTATTTCTTTGATACAAAACAGTATAATGGGTTCTTATTCTTTTCAGCAGATCTGTTGACTTAATACAAAAAATTTTTTCTCTAAAAGTCTAACAGTGCTTGCCAATATATTTTATATATCTCTGACGTAGATTTTGTTTAAAATCTGTAGGGGTTGATAAGTTTTCGGAAAACATCAGAATGTTATTGGTCTTCAGCTTATCGGAGCGTTACAGTAGTAATAGGCCTATAGCTAAGGGGGGGTGGGGTAGAGGCGGGCGGTGCTCCTGCGTGTAACTATCCCTGCCCCACTGCGAGGGGTGGTAGAGAATGAAGACAATCGGGGATCGAGATATGGACCTTATAAATCACGGTCGCCTATTCTAACATATATATAGGATAGGTATATATGTCGATATAGATACGTATTTATATTAGGTGGGCTTATTGAGCTATTAAGATAGTTTATTTCTAGGAAAAAGTGTGTGCGGTTTGTGACGTTCCGCATTCCGCTAAATACCAAGCAGTCTGGATCGAACCTAAAGCTTTCTAAAAGTGATGCGGGGAGTTGCCAAACGGGCCAACCCTGTTGTCAAGATTGTGGGGAAGGGGCTACCCCTCCCTAAATCTGCACCCGTGTTATATACGTATAAATATACAATTAAGCACATATATATATTAAATATACACATTATCTATTACAAAATTGGCAACTGATTTTACCACTTCGGGACCACTGATTTACACCTTTTGCCTGGGTTTGTAAATTATATATCTTCCACTAGATGGCTGTAATCAGTTGTCTGTGCATCGTAAGGCGCGGGGGGGGGTTGAATTGACGGCAAATAATGCACAAAACAAGAGGCATATTGTATTATGTTTTGCTATTAGCTTTACCAGAATTAAATATCATTGAAATGATAAAAAGTGACGCCAATATTGCTTATTAGAATTAGAAAACAACTCAAATTCAGTTACAATAACAGTTATTATTAAATTTTTAACTAGAATTGCGGTGTGGCTTGCTAACTAATGCCTACCTTTTTTGCTTAAACCGACTAAACTACGTTTATCAATATTTTGCAGGTAAATATATTATATATTTGTTTATTTCAATTCTTTGAATTTTTCAAGGAATTGGTGAGTTTTGTTTTCGCCGAAATGGTTCTTCCTGCAACTTTTAAGGAAATCTAAATCAAACCACTATATTCAGTTAAATTAAATAGCACTTTAAATATTGAGAAAATTAAGTTCGTTTTACATACGAACACGTTTTTGTTCTTTAGTCAAGTCAATTCATAAATTTTTAAACCATACCGCATGCAAATAACGATTTTTCATTATGTACGCGATCTGGATCAGCGACATAGTAACACATAGGCGATGTTCGCGGTTATTATTTTATGGCTTGACACTATGCTACTGACCAAGTACTCGTGGAAACCGCGAATGGTTTTGATCTGATACTATAATTACACTCACTAACCGCGAACACAGCTATCTGTAGCATTTGAAAATATATTGCAACAAGAAATGTAAAGTTATTTAAAACAGTGGGTAAAAGTTTTCACCTAAATCTTCGTTAGTGTCTACTTTCTGTACAAAATATGCCAATTAATAATTATCAAATCAAATATGCAGAATTTATAATTTTTAAAAAATTACTTAAAATTGATTAACTTTACAATGAGCGGTCAATAATTTCTCCAGTCCAATAATGTCTGTCCATTCAATAATTGCCCGATTGATCTCGAACTGGTCAAGCTACGCTAACGCAACTACAAATTTTATTGAACACTTTTAGTATCCGCTTCGGGTTGAAGCACTGGGACGTCTTGAAACATTTTTGGTTGGTTGATTGATTTTATTAGTCTCATTTTTTTGCTGACAAAATATCACTGAAGACAAATATTTACATATTTCTCCGGTATAATACATTGGCTAGATAAGCCTTTGAAATTTTATATTTTAATACATGTGTATTTAGTACTAATAAGGAAGAATAATTCAAACGTGCCCGATAAGGAGGTTAACGATGAATTTATAACATAATCAAAATCTTTCTATATAAAGGTTTATATTTACTTCAATTTCGCTTGAAGATTTATTAATGTATTTTTTAAAGTTACTGCAATAAAATCGGACTCTCAAGTCTACAAATAGGGGCGTCGCCATGGAAGAGGAGTCGAGGGGGCGTGCCCTCAAGTCCAGTTTGATATTGGTGCACCCACAGGTTACAACTGTGACAATTTTTTATTCATGTTATCGTCATATCACATGTTGAGTTGACAGCGACAATGCGTAGGTGTCCCAGTTGATATTTTCTAGTAACGTCCCTGTGTAGCACAGTAACAATGTTTTTTAGGTTTTTAACACCGAGTCCTCATCTTCTTCATCGATCAAGTTACGACAACAATTATAGCAATTTTATCGCCATGATCGACAACGATGACGACATCGACAGGCAACAACTAGCGACCGCCAACAGGAGCAACAAGAATCAGCGACGCAGCGCGACGCTGTCATCGTACGAACAAGACCGACGTCGTGGCAGCGGTGATGTAGACGGCAACATGCAGCTGTTCAGCGGTGGTAGCAGCCGTGGTGTTGCCGTTCCACCAATGCTATTTCGTCGAGCGAAAACAAGCACTCAGATTGCGTTTCGAAGTTTTCGCTCGAAGCTTCAGTCACCGAGTGCGCCGTCGTTTTCGTGGAAAACCAATCGCCAATGTAACGGTGAGTGGTATTTTATTATTTTTATTTTTGCGGTGTGACATTGTTATGTAGCAGCCATAAGTATCAGCGGCGCAGTGCGATACTGTCGTCCTACGACCAAGGTCGATGTCGTGGCAGCAGAAACGGAAACGGCAACATGCAGCTGTTGAGCGGTGGTAGCAGCCGTGGTGTTGCCGCTCCACCAATGCTATTTCGTCGAGCGAAAACAAGCACTCAGATTGCATTTCGAAGTTTTCGCTCGAAACTTCAATCACCGAGTGTGCCGTCGTTTTCGTGGGAAACCAATTGCCATTGCAACGGTGAGTGGCGGTTGATTTATTATTATCTTTGTGGTGTGAAATTGTTTTCTACTTAGGGAAATGGTGACCTTTGATTAAAATAATAGCGATAGGTTGGCCGAGTTGCTAATTCTGTTTGTTGGTTTACTGTTTTGTTTACCAATGCTAGTACAGCTCGGAAATCTTATAAGCTAGTAGATGTAAAATTGTCAATTACGGTTGAATTGCGGTAAAATAGGGGGCGTGCATTAGTTTTTCCAACCGATGTTCCGACGCCGGACAATATCTTATATCAACCCCAAGTTTATTTAAGCTCTATGTTTTATCTTACTTCCCGGCTACTTTGCTGTTAACAGTTTTATCCGACTCTATCGTTGCTCTGAATGGTAATTTTAGCAGTCAGATTGTAAGCTTTCTTTTATTGTATTTGTTTTGAAGATTATTGCTCGTATTATTGTTTTTGTTGGCGAAATAGACTCGCTCTGGTCTGTAGTGCTGATCAGCTTTTTCGTTTTCTAAAAACAGCAAAGCTTATATACGGGATCGGGAACAAATTTCAGCTACATCTGAATGGGGTATAGTTTATTCACTATCACAATCGGATGATTATTCAGAATAGATTTATTTACGGTTTCATCAAACAATAAACAGAACGTCATGGTTTCTTTAGCACACAACATAATCGCAGCGGCAGCATTTATGCCTTTGCTATTATCTATTTTGAATTTTATTGCTCACCAGCAAAATAATTCATTCACATGGTTAAAGATATGTGTGGTACTTCCAAGGGGTTGTTTGATACTTTAGGTTAGTGTTTAGTTACCGTTCAAAATAGAAAATTTCCATCCTTAAACACCCATCAAATTAAAGAATAAATGTTTCCTAAACATTGTGTGTGTGTGATCCTTTCACCATATATATATAATTGAAATTTGACCATGTGTTTTTGTGTATGTTTTTCACAAGTTAAACTCTAAAACTAATACAACCTTGAAATTCCTCCATTTTTGTTCGATTTTTCTATGTATTTTTGCAGATTAGCACACCGTTTTAAATTATGTGACACGTTTCTAACTAGTTTTTATGGGAATTTTTTTCATTAAAACAAGTAACTTCGTAACATGTAAATTTGGGCGAAATTTTCTTTCTCATTCCAGTGATTTTAAATCATTGTAAGAGTATAATATTTCCAATCGATTCGATGTTAACTGTATGTAATACGAAACTCGTTTTTGTACTCAGAGCCTATTTCAAGATATTTATATATACACACATGTACAAGTATATACATATACAAGGGCGTAGCCAGGAATTTTGAAAGGGGGGAGGGGGTCGCGGCCCACAGTGGGTACCTAAAGGGGGGTCCGGGGGGGGGTTCGCGCTCAGAAATGTGAAAGCTGGAATATAATTGGTATATTAAGCACGCCATAAACAAGGAAAAGATGCAACTGTTGCCAAAATAGCGAATTTTAATGCAAAATGTGAAGTTTGGTCAAAAATACGGTTGAAAGTAATTGTTTTCTAATGCGAGAGAGGCTAGTTTTAGGACAATTTCCAACATTATTTTTAACCGGAATCATTCAAAAAAATTTTGTTTGGGGTTGAACCCCGCAATCCCCCTGGCTACGCCCTTGTACATATATCAGGGAGTAATTGAAAACCGATCCAAGCTTAATTAAAGTTCCAGTGCCGGCATAGGCAAAATCACACCGGAAGCGGAATGGCTAAAGTAATCCTGAGGGGAGTTTTGTTTGACACCGTTAGAAACAAGGAACAATTTAGAGCTGGGGATCCTGGGGCGGCAGCCCCACCCCCCTCCGACTTTCCTTAGGCTTAATGTATGTCTCATATAAAGACCTAATCTTAGGCTAAGTCTTAGGCTTACTATACTGAGAATTGCATGTCATACATTACCCTTACGACCAGTCAGGATTGCTTTGGCCAGCGGAATTATGGCTAAAAATTTTGTTTCAAAATTCTCACAGTTTTTGCACCAGCTGTAGTATAAAAATACAGCATTCGATGTACGATGATTAGTTCCCTTTCAGCCAAAGTTAAAACAAAATTTAAACTCAACGAACTTCATTGCAAAATATAAGGGTTCTTTTCCATTATCCCTTTCTCCCAGCCCGCGGTTGCCTGAAATGGTCAGATTATGGAAATTTTGGTATTTTTTGTGATCCTCGAGACCTCCCCTGATCACTTCAACCAAAAAATAGAATTTTTATAATTATAGATTTTTTCGGGTCCCAAGGGTCTCCCATGTAAGTAGGATAAATACTACATGCATGCTATGTTGATTATATATAGCAATTTAGAAATTGTTCCCCTTGTCCCTACATAATTAGAACAACGCCATATCGAAGCGTATGGCAATTGTTTAAACTCATACTATGCAATGGGGTGCATTTCCAAATTGATCTAGTTTCACCTGATATGCCCTGCATGGGGTGGCTTGCTGGGATGTCTATACTTAAGTCTATGCTGGAACACTTAATCGTAACGTTGCCAATTTCAAGTATTTTGCACTGTTTTGAGCTTATACAATAAAATACTTCAAGTGGTATTCAAACGATTTATAATACTTGGAAATCAGTACAATATATAGCCCACTCTAAACCCGAAGGAGTCCCCGAAAAATTAAGGTTACTGGATCTTCATGGCACCTAAACAATACTGCGTGCTTGAAAAACCTACAAATTTTTGGGAAATTGCGGTTTTATAAATCTATCACTCAGAAAATTGCTGGGTGCATCAAATTTCGCAGTTTTAGATTTTTATATTTATGGGTTCTCTTTTCTGAAACACTCAGCAGGCTTTTGAGAAAATTTTATTTCCTTCGATTAGAAAGTGGATGATGTATTAAATGCTGATGCAGTTTTTGAAACGAGAGAAGTCAATATTTCAAAAATTTCTACTGAATTGCGTTTAAAATTTACTTTTTCGCTACAAGTGCAGTCTCATGTTCATGTCTCGCTACGCTCTGATATATATTCACTTTGGGTGTTATATATATTTGGTCACTCATTGACACTACATTTGTTTATTATATAGATGTCAATGGGAGAGATTAGAATGTTACCTCCCTCAGGGTCGGACCCCCAAACCCTACCACATTGAAGGATGCGC
Organism: Trileptium ribeirensis; assembly: GCA_030248225.1. Taxonomy (NCBI): domain Eukaryota; kingdom Metazoa; phylum Nematoda; class Enoplea; order Enoplida; family Thoracostomopsidae; genus Trileptium; species Trileptium ribeirensis. Next base: position 25,657 of record JASANE010015512.1, read on the forward strand.
ACCCCATCACCTCAGCCCTCTCCTTTAAACTTCAACCCCCGGCAGGGGCGCCTCCACTATTAAAATTTTATCGAAAATACACAAAACTAGGGTGAAAATTAGCAACAATTAAGGCAAAATGGGCCAAAAATAAGAGAAATTAGCAATTATTTATCGTCATTAGGCTAAAAGTGTGAAAAATTTTAGCGAAATTAAGAAAATATTTGAGTTCCTATAAATTTCAGAAATTTACTGCCCTCCTCCCCGCCGACCAACTTCCCGCAGGCTGACGAACATTCGACACCTATGATTTATTTGTAGCACTTACAACTAATGTGTAAATTTCGTTAATTACTATAAATAAAACTTATTAATAGCTGACCTGATCCTGTGTCAAGCTTCCAAAATCTCATTCCGTGACTTCACTCGGTTCCCGCCTTGTGTGGAAAATAAAAGTTTTATTAAAATCTATCATTTTGACACTAAACATGACCATAAATTTAACTGTTTTGTCTGTAAAACTTCAGAACGTGTAGACTAATTTGACCATAGCCTTCCGAGCGCTTTCATAGCCATAGCCTTCCCAGCTATTTGACCATAGCCTTCCCATTTGACCTTTTGACCCATTTGACCCATTTGACCATAGCCTTCCCATTTGACCATAGCCTTCCCAGCTATTTCAAACATAACACTTATATATACTTAATGGTATGCGCACAAGCCTATACATAACTCCAATAATCAGGTTGAAACCCCATTTTTAGTCAAAAATACGTCGGTTTTTTCATCACTAACTGTAACACGGAAATAGCGGGGCCTTTTTATGTTGGCTTAACAAATGTTGTCCAATTCGCATGTCTCATAAGTCTAATCGTTTTATTTTGACAAATGATCGTTCTATATGGTTCAAATTAAACTTGATGACAAAAAGTTTTAAATCCAACTTCAGCTGAAGTGTTAGTATGTTTTTGTATCTAGGGACATAAAAAGAAGCTTCTCCAGGGAAAGAACACTGAATTTGCTAGGAGGGCACAGGTTAAAAGCAATTTTCACTCATAAATGTGGACTTTACGTTTCTCTTATATTTCAGAGGGTTCGAATGCTGCACGGGCAGTTACGCCCTTCCCGTGTCTTCCCTTGGGCACGCCACTGGTTGTATTTGAATTTCAGATATAAAGTTATATAAATATAGCCAACTAATATCAAATAACAGCACATAGGCCAGTAGTGCGGAAGATAAAGGGTTTCGCCTATAATTTTCTTTTGGTATAACATTAGATAAACGAATGTGTCTTTTTAAACAATTCCTGTTTTGAACATCCCGCACTAATCTGTTCTTTCTTCTAACGTTATAACGTCCAACTCTAAACATGACATGGGCCACCAAAAAGTTTTAAATCGGTTTTGTGATGAAGATTCAGTATGTGATTTGTATTTCGAACTTTGTATATATATCAGAGATTAGTTCCAGTCAACTGGTATAAAATACCCCTCAACACATGGGACAGTACTGTCGAAGATAAAAAAATTTAGCCTATAATCTCGTTTCGGTATTGTGCATTATATATAAGCGAATCTGTGTTTTTGAGACAATCTTTGTTTCATTTCCAATATTATTAGGCGTTTTTGGATTAGGATTGCTAGTTTCCACCAATTGGTATTGTGTTTTTTCTATTCTACAATACATGACTGCGTCTTATTTGGATTTAAGCGTGCGTAATGTTTCATTGTAGCATACCGGAATGAACCAGCCCTAAATTTTAACAGTTTTTATGGGCACATTTAGTAGCAGTTCCGTAAAGAATTAAAAAAAACTATAAAAGTACACATGGCAATAGTTCGCATACGCAAACACTACCTTAGATCGCAATTTCGTTTCTGCAGTATAAGATTATCCTAGCCACACTTACTTAAAGTAAGGTTGATAATCCAGTGGTCTCAGAGCGTTATTTAGGTTTTGTACTTAAAGACTAATCAAAAATCTTGAGGATCCACCAAATGTTATAGATGCCGTTTAATACTGTGAGCGATCACGATCGCTGAAGCACGACTCAAGAAGAAATCTCCCATTTGGTTGTACAATAGCTGACCGTATTGTTCCTAAGTCTCGAGCTCAATATTTTGAATAACGTGGTTTTATATATACATTATATTATATATATACTGTAGATATGCAGTTGTTTTTCAGCCATTTTACCCATTTTCGAACCGGGACCAAGTTTTTTTTTCAAAATCTATTAATAACTGACCCTTTAGGGTGTCCAACAAATTTTGGTGTTTTCCAAATTTTATTCAGTAAAAGTGTGTTCACACGCTCAAACTTGCTCAAATTTTGAGCGCAACATTTGACCTCAAAATTTTATCAAATTTTGATCAAAATTCGACGGTGGGTTTTAAAGTAAAATTGCGATGTTTCAAATTTTGCGATAAAAATATGGGCTCAAACTTTTTCAGGTAGTACATCTTGTCCATGATTGGCTACAGGATTACTGTTGAAAAGTTTGAACAGTTTTCAAACTTGCACAAAATATAAAAGACACTTTCAAATTTTAATCAAAATTTGAGCAAAAATTTTGGGCGTGTGAACACGCTTTTACTTCTGTAACTTTTCGACATAATATTCCTGTTCTGGTTACCGTTTCTCCTGGTTACTGTTTCTCCTGGTTACATATCGTTCTGGTACAAATTATGGACCAAAGAAATTTCAAGGGGCTAATTGAAATGCATGGCATAATGTTCTCTATAAAATACTAAGTATAGCGTAGGAATAGGCAACTAATAATCTTTTATAGGCTTCAGACGAAACATAACTTGGGGTTTGCCCATCTCTTACAACCCAGTATAAAAACCGTTTGGTAACGTTATAACTTTAGGCCATAAAGGGTTTTTCGGTCAAATTAAGCACAAACGTCAGCGTATGGCAATAATTAATGTTGGATAATTTGGGAGAGTTTGTTATTGAGTACTTCCATCAAAACAGTGCCGATTAGTTCAAATGTTAGACAAAATATGTTTTCTATTAATCTGCCTAAAATCGCTCGACCAACAATCGCATCATCCCTCTGTATATATAAATTTTATAAAGCTGTAATTTATTATTTATTATGATATAATTTATTTTTTCAGTAGCTTGGGTTGTCTGTCACTTTTTAGAGAAAAATTGGAAATTTTTAGATTTTGATGAATGAGATGTCGTTTCACCGAATGCGTAAAAGCTACGTTATTATTTTAAATCTACAACACGTAAATACTCACTCAATTTTTAAGCTTTCAATTACTACCTATCGATGTAAAGCCAACATGTACTGCTCATGCTTAGGTAAAGTGATTATCAGACTGATTTATCATATTTTAGCAAATTTTTACTCACTGGGACGAAAAATACATATTTGCAATTGTTAAATTCTATGAGGTGTAATTTGTAGTTTATATTCCTAATCTTAGCGTAAGTTAGCTGTGCGTCTGTGACACTATTTTCGTATCTATGGGGCCACACGTATAATAATGTTCTCCTATATTGTACAGTTTTCCGAAATTATAAAACCATAATGCTGTTCTAGCTCATCAGGTTCCGGCACCGCAAACTGGTAACTGTCACGGCGTTTTGCGACGAGTAACAGTGTTAGTGTGTCTGGCTAGCATGAGTATATGAAACAGGCTTCACCAGACTGTGGCACCGCAAATAATTATGATGTTTAGCTTGTGTAGTAAACCTTGAATTTTTGTCTTCCGCCTCCCTCCTCATGTAAATCCTAAACATGCCCCTTGCTCCAACGAATATGAATCGTGCGTACTCTCATGCTGCCTAGGATGCGCTTAGTGATTTTTTTAAGTTTAAAGTTGAGCTTTTTGGGCCCCTTCAATACAATAATGCACGAAAATATGTTAAGAGCAATTGTACAAAATTTTGCAGCTACTATTAAAACCATAGAACGATTTATTTTGTATCCAGTGGCCAAAAAAAGACACTTTTGAAATTTATAAATCTCAAGTTTCAGTAAAAATTGATAATTTGATAATTTTTGGTGCTAAAATTCAAGGAATTCTAACTCTCTTGCAGTGTTAATAACATGTTCAACGTAGGTTTGGGCAATGATACTATCGTGTTAAAGGTTAAGTTAACCTTATGAAGAAATCGTACACCTTCAACATACGAGAAACTGTAGTCAAGTTTTAGCGGAAATATCACTTCTTTGCCGGTATTTTTAAACATTAGCTCATAGCTAGAAAGCTGTTCTGATAAAAACGGCATATCGTGCATTTCACTTCTATTCCTAAAAGTTGATTGGCTAAAATTTAAAATAATATATATTAATCACAAGCTGAACCCTAATTTGCTTAAAAGACATTTTGCACTCTTTGTGTCCGTATGACATTAATATATGTATATATGTAAAATTATTGTGGGGCCATGTTTGTCATGCTATGTACACAAGTTTGAGGCATCCTGTTCAGCGTCGCCCTATACACTACCCTCCATAGTTGGCCTGTGGCCCCAATAGGGTCCTTAATGTTGTAATGGTGCCCTCGAACGAAGTTCGAATGTCGTAAGAACGTCAGCGATGCCGTTTCCGCTAACCAAACCTTGACTAGTCTATGAATTCACGCTTACGTTTGTCATGCTATCTATTTATACACAAGTTTGAGGCATCCTGTTCAGCGCCGCCCTATACGCTACCTTCCATAGTTGGCCTCTGGCCCCATTAGGGGTCCTTAATGTTGTAATGGGGCCCTCGAACGAAGTTCGAATGTCGTAAGAACGTCAGCGATGCCGTTTCCGTTAATCAAACCTTGACTAGTCTACGAATTCACGCTTACGTTTATCATGCTATATATACACAAGTTTGAGGCATCCTGTTCAGCGCCGCCCTATACGCTATCCTCCATAGTTGGCCTCAGGCCCCAATAGGGGTCCTTAATGTTGTAATGGTGCCCTCGAACGTAGTTCGAATGTCGTAAAAACGTCTGCGATGCCGTTTCCGCTAATAAAACCTTGACTAGTCTATGAATTTACGCTTACATTTGTCATGCTATATACACAAGTTTGTGGCATCCCGTTCAGCGCCGGCCTATAAGCTACCCTCCATAGTTGGCCTTTGGCACCCAATGGGGGTCCTTAATGTTGTAATAGGGCCCTCGAATGAAGTTCGAATGTCGTAAGAACGTCACCGATGCCGTTTCCGCTAATCAAACTTTGACTAATCTGTGAAATTACGCTTACAATATGGTGTACAATGAATGACGATTATTGTACGAACGTATATATAACAGGAGCAGGTGGAATATATATTCATATAAGTTTTGAGAATTAATAAATGTCGCGATAGAAAATTTGGTCGGGGATGATGCATTAAAAGATTTTGATGTAGTGCCATAATATTAGCATTTTGGTTGTTTAGTGATTAGAGCTAATATGTAGTTTATAAGTGTTCCAGCTATTAATATAATAATATAAAAGCGCTATTTACACAGCAACAAAGAGCTTCTCGAATATGTTACGCAATATCAACCCGAATTACAAAATTTTTCTAGGCAAAATTAAATAAACTTGCGAGGAAATATAGTGCTGCTGGACGACAGATTCGGCAAATGATATCGCATTGTTATCTAATTGTTTTTTGACCCTCCAATTGTTTTTGACCCTCTAATTGTCTTTGACCCTCTAATTGTTTTTGACCCTCTAATTGTTTTTGACCCTCCAATTGTTTTTGACCCTCTAATTGTTTTTGACCCTCTAATTGTTTTTGACCCTCTAATTGTTTTTGACCCTCTAATTGTTTTTGACCCTCTAATTGTTTTTGACCCTCTAATTGTTTTTGACCCTCTAATTGTTTATGACCCTCTAATTGTTTTTGACCCTCTAATTGTTTTTTTGACCTTCTAATTGTTTTTGACCCTCTAATTGTTTTTCACCCTCTAATTGTTTTTGACCCTCTAATTGTTTTTGACCCTCTAATTGTTTTTGACCCTCTAATTGTTTTTGACCCTCTAATTGTTTTTGACCCTCTAATTGTTTTTCACCCTCTAATTGTTTTTGACCCTCTAATTGTTTTTGACCCTCTAATTGTTTTTGACCTTCTAATTGTTTTTACCCTCTAACTGTTTATGACCCTCTAATTGTTTTTGACCCTCTAATTGTTTTTGACCCTCTAATTGTTTTTGACCCTCTAATTGTTTTTTGACCTTCTAATTATTTTGGACCCACTAATTGCTTTTATTCTCTAATTGTTTTTGACCCTCTAATTGTTTTTGACCCACTAATTGCTTTTATCCTCTAATTGTTTTTGATCCTCTAATTGTTTTTGATCCTCTAATTGTTTTTGACCCTCTAATTGTTTTTGACCCTCTAATTGTTTTTGACCCTCTAATTGTTTTTGACCCTCTAATTGTTTTTGACCCTCTAATTGTTTTTGACCCTCTAATTGTTTTTGACCCTCTAATTGTTTTTGACCCTCTAATTGTTTTTGACCCTCTAATTGTTTTTGACCCTCTAATTGTTTTTGACCTTCTAATTGTTTTTACCCTCTAATTGTTTATGACCCTCTAATTGTTTTTGACCCTCTAATTGTTTTTGACCCTCTAATTGTTTTTGACCCTCTAATTGTTTTTGACCCTCTAATTGTTTTTGACCTTCTAATTGTTTTTACCCTCTAATTGTTTATGACCCTCTAATTGTTTTTGACCCTCTAATTGTTTTTGACCCTCTAATTGTTTTTGACCCTCTAATTGTTTTTGACCCTCTAATTGTTTTTGACCCTCTAATTGTTTTTGACCCTCTAATTGTTTTTGACCCTCTAATTGTTTTTGACCCTCTAATTGTTTTTGACCCTCTAATTGTTTTTGACCCTCTAATTGTTTTTGACCTTCTAATTGTTTTTACCCTCTAATTGTTTATGACCCTCTAATTGTTTTTGACCATCTAATTGGACTAACCCTTTTCTTAATTTTTCGCCATGGCATATTATCGTTGCCTCGGTTGTTTTAGAATAAAACTTTAATGTAATTTTTGACGAAGCTTGGAAAATGTTCAATTGAAATTAGGTAAAGTAGAAGAATTAATATTGTCTTCGGTATATACTCTTTTCAGTAAATTAACTTGTTTTTTGAAAATTTACGTCTCCTGTTCACTCTGTCCCTGATTGGTTAGTGTAATCGTGTGTAATATCATTTACAACGTATCATTATGACACCATTAAAATTGAATTCCTTGAAACTATAATAATTGTTAACATCAAATAATAACTGAAGCATAAAGTAACTGTATATATATATAGCAAAAACACTATTAGCCTTGTAACCATGGCAACCGAATTAGTGTCGGCATAGGTCATGATCTTGTTTAATAGGCATTTGTTGTGTGAGTTTCGCTTTGTGACTATCATTTTATATATGGTCTTTCAATTATGGCATATGGTATTAGCAGCACTTGTAGAAGTTCGCTAGCTAAGACGTTAGCCATATGTTTCTGCTATTTTTGAGCCATAATGGCTTTTTATTTAAATCCGCCAGCAGTAAATTATGTAGTAATAGCTAGTTTGTATTAGAGCGCTGTGTGACGTTTTACAATATAAGTACCAAGAACGTGTATCAGGATGGAAAACAGTGCTAGCATATCCCATGGAGTTCCTTATAGGAAGCAGAATGTTTGAGCCCCTAAATAATTTTGGGCACTTCGTGAGCATGGGTATTTATAGAGCTACAAATTTTGGCGGACCGCTAGCTAAATCCGCGTCTCAGACATGTTAACGTCAATTGCTTGCAAAGCAGCGTGATGTTGAAAATAATTGGGCATTTGATATGTGTATGGTGGTATTTTTTCATCTGCACTTACAAATATTGAGTCATGTCGAGATTTACCCCTGTAACAGAAGAGCGAAACATAACATCAGTACTATAGAAAAAAATTTAAGGTTTAACTGAGGAAGCTTAGGCTTACACTTATAGCTGCTCAGGCTTAGCCTCGGCATTATGGAGGCTTACTTACAAGGGAGAAGAGGAAAAAAAGATATAGGAAAAATAAGTAGAGGAAGTAGAATATAGAGTAGAGATAGGAGATAAATAGAGATAGTAGAAGAAGAGGAAAAAAGATATAGATAAAAAGTAGAGAAGTAGAATATAGAGTAGTGATATGGAGATAAATAGAGATATAAAGAAGAGGAAAATAAAATATAGAAAAATAAATAGAGAAGAGAAAGAAGTAATAAAAAATAAATATAAAAGAAGAGGAAAATAAAAAATAGAAAAAATAAAAAAGAAGTAGAAATAGAAAAAATAAATAAATAAATAAAAAAAATAAAAAATAGAAAAAAATAAAAAAAATAAAAAAAAATAAATATAAAAATAAAAAAAAAAAAAAAAAAAAAGAAAATAGAAAAAAAAAATACCCCACAGAAGAGCGAAACAACAAACAAAAAAAAATACAAAGCACACACAAGCCAGCAGCCCCTTACAAATATTGAGTCATGTCCAGTTTTACCCCTGTAACAGAAGAGCGAAACATAACATCAGTACTATAGGATAAAAATTTAAAGTTTAACTGAGGAAGCTAGGCTTACACTTATAGCTGCTCAGGCTTAGCCTCGGCATTATGGAGGCTTACTTACAAATATTGAGTCATGTCCAGTTTTACCCCTGTAACAGAAGAGCGAAACATAACATCAGTACTATAGGATAAAAATTTAAGGTTTAACTGAGGAAGCTTAGGCTTACACTTATAGCTGCTCAGGCTTAGCCTCGGCATTATGGAGGCTTACTTACAAATATTGAGTCATGTCCAGTTTTACCCCTGTAACAGAAGAGCGAAACATAACATCAGTACTATAGGATAAAAATTTAAAGTTTAACTGAGGAAGCTTAGGCTTACAATTAGCTGCTCAGGCTTAGGCTCAGCATTACTTAGGCTTACTGTGACAAAATGTTATACGATTATTTGATCTAGAAAGACTTAACATGATTCAAATATTGATCTGTTTTAAATTATAACTATCGCTATTTATATACATCGGAGTACGCTTACAGTGAGACAGCTCGAGACTTTTCAAAAATTCATTACTCTAGTAGGCGGTTACTGCAAACAATTTGGTCTGGATCATATGAACATATCATTGTAATAGCATTTTCACTATCTAAACGTAGTCACTATAAGCATACACAGCATATTTTCTTAACCGGTGTTCGTGGTGTGATTTATAGATTTTCTGCGGGCTTCGTCCGGCATTTAATTGCTGAAATTTGATATGTCAAACTGAAAATAGACAGGTTTACAATTACTAACGACAAAACATTTGGTCTAACATTATTCAGAGTATCTTATTGCTGCGGTTGATGATGATAATGACAGTATTAAATGATTAAAGTTTAAAAAATTACTAGTGATTTTTAAATTTTGTTCGCGCTCATTCGTAATTATACCTCTATATACGTAGGTTCGTTTTTGTCTTGTTAGTTTAGCACCGTCAGAAACAATAGATCAAGTTTGAATATATTTCATCATCGAGATGTAATATTTCAAAAGTAAGCTAGGATGGATGAAGCTCGGTTAGGTTCGTGTTTGATTGTCTGGTTTGTTTAGCACCGTTGAAAACAGTAGATTAATTTTGAATTTATTTCATTGTCCAGATGTAATATTTCAAAAGTAAGCTAGGATGGATGAAGCTCGGTTAGGTTCGTGTTTGATTGTCTGGTTTGTTTAGCACGGTTGAAAACAGTAGATTAAGTTTGAATTTATTTCACTGTCCAGATGTAATATTTCAAAAGTAAGCTAGGATGGATGAAGCTCGGTTAGGTTCGTGTTTGATTGTCTGGTTCGTTTAGCACCGTTAAAAACAGTAGGTTAAGTTTGAATTTATTTCACTGTCGAGATCGAGATGTAATATTTCAAAAGTAAGCTATGATGGATGACGCTCGGCATAGTGTATATTTTTATATTTTTTGAGATTGGTATATCGCTGGGGCTTAGGCATACACTTTTAGAAAAGTGTCCAACGTAGGCACATTTGTAGTTTGGCTTTTATTTTATATGAGCATCTTATGGAAATGTATAAGAGTGAAAAGTAAATCCATAATTAAAATGGATCATGTCAAGCTTCCCATCCTCCCTTGCAACAGTGGAGAAAAACTTGACATGAGTGCTGTAACGCAAAAATTTTATGCACAAATGTGAGCTTCGGTTAGGTTTAGTCTTGTCTTATGTTTAGACTTGGTTTTAGTGGGACTATTTGATCGCCCTACTGGGAAAATTTCACACGATCCTTAAAGTTTTTGTCGGATACATAATCGGCCGACTCTCGGATCCGTTTATCAGATAAACAGTTCCCTTAATATTTATCTCGATTTTTAGGTAACATTCGGTAAATCTGGTCCCTCGAGATACGTACTTACAATCATACCTTTCGTGCTTGACTAAGAATTTGCCACCGTTGAATTTAGCATGGCATATTTGCCTGGTTTACTTCGAAACTGTTGGCAGGATGCACACCCGTTTGGCTCGCAATAAATATAATAGGCATTTATTTCGCTGCATAATGTGTTTAAGCGAAAACCTTTCGACTTGTTCAGGGTATCTCAAAATACTTAATTTATGATCAAATAAGTCAATTGATGATACATCACAATACATTTGCTTCTTTGCCTTCTGGGCAATGCAACTTACAGACTTCCATTTTGAATGAGATATTTAGGTTTTATGATTGCGCTTATAATTATGTTTCGAGCATAGTATGAGTGCGCTTATAATTATGTTTCGAGCATAGTATGAGTGTTTTAATTCCAACTCCCAGCGTTGAAGGTAATTAATAAAATTTTAAATTCAAAGTTTCCCTAAAACACGATACGTACATGTTTGATTCAACTATATGCTATTGTTCAGACAGTTGCCTTAATTATTGTCTAGCATAAATAGCACATATAGATTGAGTACAGCGAATATCTATAACTCGGTTAATATATACTAGTTATGCAGGTATCACAGAATAACGAGTGCAAAAGTGGGCAGTTTTGTCTCTAACAATCGTTTGCAAGAAACTAAAATCTCTAATGAACGGTTATATATTTTAGTTTCTTGCAGACGATTGTTCAGACAGTTGCCTTAATTATTGGCTAGCATGAATAGCACATATAGATTGAGTACAGCGAATATCTAAAACTTAGTTAATATATACAAATTATGTAGATATCACAGAATAACGAGTGCAAAAAGTGGGCAGTTTTGTCTCTAACAACCGTTTACAAGAAACTAAAATCTCTAATGAACGGTTATATATTTTAGTTTCTTGCAAACGACTGCTAAAGACAAAACTGCCCACTTTTTGCACTTATTATTCTGTGAAACCTTCATTATTCATTGTTGCAAATCTAACCATGCTTTGCAATATTGAAGATAAAAACAACATTTTGTTGATTCTGTCCCGTAAAAACGTTTCACCCTTCGTTACGTACCCAAAGTTGAACTCGGAAGGAACCCGGGAGTATCTATCCGTCATGCAATGAATGGGCACAGTGAATTTTTGTGCAAAATTGACCAACTATATTTGAATAATTTATGGCTGTGGAATCATAAAGTTTTCAGTGCCATAAATATAACAGCGAAAATTTCACGGATTGTTTGTCTGAAACAATGCCTACGGCTACCTATATATATTCTATAATTTCGACGATGTTAGGAAAATATCGGCCACACAGTATACAGCCTAATGTTACAAAAATTTTAACCAACTTCCATCATTTAGTCGCAGTTTATTGTGATATTTTGACACAAAATAGTATCCTCATTGCAATTAAACTAAATACTACCATTTATCGATTTATAAAACACTTGCAATAACTGTGATATCTTGACACATACTCGCATAGACATTGCGATTGGTTTGTATTTAGATATTTGGTTGGTTTGACTTATTATTCAGATCCCAAAAGATATCCACTAGGTATTTTAGTCACGTGGGTGCAATATTTCAAGTCAACTGTACCATGCAAACTACGATGACATCACTGTAGGATATGACATCCCTTTAGTAGTCTTCCATGCTGTAGAGATAAAAGCAAATTTTACCAGATCTTCGTATAAAAGTGGGTTTTTATAACTTGTGGACTTGCAAACATAGAAATAAATTCTTTAACCATAATGAGCTTACGACTAAACGCTATCAATGTCAAAAATGCATCTCTGCGCAGCCGTTCATAATAAGCTAAAGCCGTTCTTCTAATAAATCAATTCATAAGCGAATCATGAAACGGTGTTCCAATAAATCAATATCAAATAATGAAACTACAATTTTATTACCTTACGACAAAATAAATTTATTTAGATTAGGTATAGATGTTATTGAACATGGAATAAACCCTATGTGCACGAGGCACCAAGTCCCCGTGGAGAAGAGATTGTACTACCAAAGGGAGATTAGCCGGCCGGCGATGAATGGTGCGGCATATCGGAGCAGCCACCTGTCAACAGGTGAAATGGTTGGCCTCATGTAGTGCAGTTTAAAATGCCCATTATGTATATATAGACAGATAGCTTTTAGATATCATCGGGCTATAACTGATATAAACTGCACATTCCCCATATTCTGTTTGCCATTACCTTATGGCTATTCCCAAATGTGAATATACATACGTATATATACCAAAAGTTCTTTTGTTGCAGTATCGGGCAACACTCAAGTTGCAAACCCAGTATTTCATGTATGGGGTCTTAGCAATGTTAGTTCGGCTAAAAGCGTATTATTTTCAGATATTTATGTACGTATATATTTGGTTGTAATATCACGATCATTGCATGTAATATATATAATGCTTTAACCAAATAATTTTGTATTAGCAAATGCACATATTTTCAACGTATTCAGTGAGGAGTGCCACAAGCTCTTCAGAAGTGGATGGAATGCCAAAAAGTGGAGGGGCTGGTTGTTTATATTCATTTTATTATAACCCCTTCAGTTAACATTTTCATGTTTGTCAGTAAAGAGTGGTTGGAGGGAATGTGGGTCGAGCGGGGTTCACTGCCTCTCTCCTCCCCTCCGGTTATGTCCTTGTGTTCAGTGTATAATAGATGACGGATGATTTATCATTGCAAAATTATAAAAGTGCGTATTGTACATTTAATATATAGTTGTATATATTTGTTTAAACCGTTCGCCAGCCAAATTCAAACCAAGGGTGTAAGGCTACGCGCAGGTTGCGGAAAACTCAGTATACTAAGTCTAAGCCTGAGCATTAGCCTAAACTAATGTCCTTATATATATAAGCCATATCCTAAGTCTACGACTACTTCGGAGTCTACTGCCCCCCCCCCTCGTCCCGCTCCGAACCCCTCTACTAATAAGTTGTTCTGTGAGTACATACCGTCGCGCACCTTAGCTTGACTTGATATCAATTTAGCGTATATATAGAAATGTTTGAGATTTACTGTTTTACTAGTATTGTACTCATATAGCTTGAAAAACATGTTCAGTCAGCAAAACTGGTATATATATTTTAGCTGCAAAATTTAGCATTCCTATTTTATATCCACTCAAAAATTTTAGTTTTAAGCTGGGAAATTCGATGAATATTACCTAAAAAATGATTGTTCGGGACATGACTGTTTCGTTATTTCGTTATAAATAAAAATGACGTTCGAGGAAGAGTGAATGTTGAAGCTGCGCAAATCTTGTTTCTACTTTTTTCTAAAATTCACAATAAAGCCTATGCTTTTATTCAGTTTCAAGATTGATATTTACTGCAATGTCCCAGAGTAAGTTCCCGTGTTTGCCTTATATAATTTGTTTAGGGCACAAATCAGGAGTACACCTTTGAATCGGTAACACGGTTTTAGAACTTCAGCGGAAGAGAGAAATATGTTTTTTTCGCAGCTCTGCGACTACTTTTTGGACTAGATGAAGCATATCATGGCTTGTGAAACTTTAGCATCCTATGAACAGAAATAGAGCTAGGATAACCATAAAGCGGTGACATATTTAAGCGTTCCATCAGCGTAAATCCTAAGCGATTTTGCTCGATTGCAAAGTGCAAAATCGGTTTTAATACCACTTTAGAAAGGTTGGGGTTACACATGACAGAACTGCACGCACATTTGCATTGTGCTATTTATATGAAGGGTGACTTGTAAACCTTCCCGAATATTGTTAAGTAATCATCTCTAGCAGCAGTGCGTGTGAATATTTCCAAATCCTAGCCTAGGGCAACACCAAAATTATGGGAACTCGTTGTGTCAGTGTGCCCAGCAAAAAGCATAGGGCAACACCAACATTATGGGAACTCGTTGTATCAGTGTGCCCAGCAAAAAGCATAGGGCAACACCAAAATTATGGGAACTCGTTGTATCAGTGTGCCCAGCAAAAAGCATAGGGCAACACCAAAATAATGGGAACTCGTTGTATCAGTGTGCCCAGCAAAAAGCATAGGGCAACACCAAAATTATGGGAACTCGTTGTATCAGTGTGCCCAGCAAAAAGCATAGAGCAACACCAAAATAATGGGAACTCGTTGTATCAGTGTGCCCAGCAAAAAGCATAGGGCAACACCAAAATTATGGGAACTCGTTGTATCAGTGTGCCCTGCAAACAATCTGAATGGATACGCCGTCAGCATCTCCCATCCGGCCTTACGTTCCGCAGGAACGTATCTCCCAACGTATTGTTCGGCAAGTGCTTTTAGCCCTGTCAGCTTTTATTCCAATGATCGTTGATGTGTAAATGGAGCTTTTGCACCGAGGCCCTTGCCACATAAAATATTGCTGCAAGAGACTACTGGCAAACTGCTCCAATATTTGGAATGGCATTGAGTACAGCCATTGTTTTCTATGGTTTGAGCATGACGTAGCAAAAAAGTATATTATAGTTGCTCACATATGTCGAAAGGTACCGAAGAAATCTATAGAGAGAGAGAGACAGCAAAAAGCGGTATATTGAGTAGACACGAGAGCCGAGCTTTAGACTCAAATATAGAAGATGGATTCCGTGATTACCACAAAGGATTAGCATGCCTTTTGGCTAATACATTATGATATATGCAATAATGTATCTATATTTGCAACATAAAACATTAAACCTGTATTACAACTATGCCACAGATTAGCTGTAGCATGTCTAGCCTTGCATTCTAATATTTGCATGCGCGGTTGTTCAGATAGCTCGTTGAAACTCGTGCAATCGCACTCATTTGAAGTCCGCAAAACCGTGCATACAAATATTTGAATGCACGGTAAGCCTATAACTACTACATGCAATGATGACAATAATTTATGCACTATTGTTGTGCATACATTACTGTCATCATTACAATGTGACTTTGTCATACACATCGTTATATTATCTACTGCATTTTTTTTGATAAACATACAATAGCAGATAGACTATAGACCTGACTGTTGGCAATTTCAGTTGATGTTGGGGCTGTGATTTTGTTTGATGCCTTATTTTGTATATTTACAATATATACGTGATCAGTATTAAATCACAGCACGCTACTTGCGTGTGTACTAATAGAATACCAAATGCAGCTTTAATATCTAGACCCACTGTATGCTGTTCTGAGATTTTACTGCTAACTAACGTAAAAGAATTTAGTTTTAGCGGTTAGTGTAAAAAAAACAAATGTTTAAGTAATTTAATTGTGAGATTTAAACGTTTTCAAATTTACATAACCATGTATATGTCGCGATTTCGAAGGATACTTAGATTTGAAAAGCATAAACGTAAGTTTCAAGGAGGCAGCCGATATTTGCATTCATTCAAATTGCCTTCAACAGTGTATTGTCTTCAGTGTTCTTGTTTAGATCAGTCTACGTCTGTATATAAAAATGAAGTACCCCCCCCCCCCGCAGAGCAAAAATCGGCTATTCCTTTGGTCCGACTTACCTTGGACATCTATACATTGTATATATCAGATTTCCGACGAATACGCAATTTTACTCCCACCCCCTCCGACTCCCGCAGAGCATAAATCAGCTATTGCTTTGGTCGGATCTACCTTGAACACCGATAGATTGTATAGATTAGACTTCCGACGAATTATGCAATTTTAATTCTCGACCTCCACCAGGCACTCGTGCAGAGCAGAAATCAGCTATTCCTTTGGACCAAAGCAATAGCCGATCCACGCTCTGCGGGAGTCGGAGGGGGAGAAATGCGTATTCGTTGCAAATCTGATATATACAATTTATAGATGTCCAAGGTAAGTCGGGATCAAAGGAATAGCCGATTTTTGCTCTGCGGGGGGGACTTCATTTTTATATACAGACGTAGTCATATCTAAACAAGAACACTGAAGACAATACACTGTTGAAGGCAATTTGAATGAATGCAAATATCGGCTGCCTCCTTGAAACTTACGTTTATGCTTTTCAAATCTAAGTATCCTTCGAAATCGCGACATATACATGGTTATGTAAATTTGAAAACGTTTAAATCTCACAATTAAATTACTTAAAAATTTGTTTTTTTACACTAACCGCTAAAGCTAAAACGCAGTTTTACGTTAGTTAGCAGTAAAATCTCAGAACAGCTTACAGTGGGTCTAGGATATTAAAGCTGCATTTGGTATTCTATTAGTACACACGCAAGTAGCGTGCTGTGATTTAATACTGATCACGTATATATCTAAAATATACAAAATAAGGCATCAAACAAAATCACAGCCCCAACATCAACTGAAATTGCCAACAGTCAGGTCTATAGTCTATCTGCTATTGTATGTTTATCAAAAAAAATGCAGTAGATAATATAACGATGTGTATGACAAAGTCACATTGTAATGATGTACAGTAATGTATGCACAACAATAGTGCATAAATTATTGTCATCATTGCATGTAGTAGTTATAGGCTTACCGTGCATTCAAGTATTTGCATGCACGGTTTTGCGGACTTCAAAATGAGTGCGATTGCACGAGTTTCAACGAGCTATCTGAACAACTGTGCATGCAAATATTATATGAATGCAAGGCTAAACATGCTACAGCTAATCTGTGGCATAGTTGTAATACAGGTTTAATGTTTTATGTTGCAAATATAGATACATTATTGCATATATCATAATGTATTAGCCAAAAGGCATGCTAATCCTTTGTGGTAATCACGGAATCCATCTTCTATATTTGAGTCTAAAAAGCTCGGCTCTCGTGTCTACTCAATATACCGCTTTTTGCTGTCTCTCTCTCTTATAGATTTCTTCTTTGGTACCTTTCGACATATGTGAGCAACTAGAATATACATTTTTGCTACGTCATGCTCAAACCATAGAAAACAATGGCTGAACTCAACACCATTTCAAATATTTGAGCAGTTTGCCAGTAGTCTCTTGCAGCAATATTTTATGTGGCAAGGGCCTCGGTGCAAAAGCTCCATTTACACATCAACGATCATTGGAATAAAAGCTGACAGGGCTAAAAAGCACTTGCCTAATAATACGTTGGCAGATACGTTCCTGCGGAACGTAAGGCCGGATGGGATATGCTGACGGCGTATCCATTCAGATTGTTTGCAGGGCACACTTATAAAACGAGTTCCCATAATTTTGGTGTTGCCCTATGCTTTTTGCTGGGCACACTGAAACAACGAGTTCCCATAATTTTGGTGTTGCTCTATGCTTTTTGCTGGGCACACTGATACAACGAGTTCCTCATAATTTTGGTGTTGCCCGATGCTTTCTGCTGGCACACCGATACAACGAGTTCCCATTATTTTGGTGTTGCCCTATGCTTTTTGCTTGGCACATTGATACAACGAGTTCCCAATAATTTTGGTGTTGCCCTATGCTTTTTGCTGGGCACACTGATACAACGAGTTCCCATAATGTTGGTGTTGCCCTATGCTTTTTGCTGGGCACACTGACACAACGAGTTCCCATAATTTTGGTGTTGCCCTAGGCTAGGATTTGGAAATATTCACACGCACTGCTGCTAGAGATGATTACTTAACAATATTCGGGAAGGTTTACAAGTCACCCTTCATATAAATAGCACAATGCAAATGTGCGTGCAGTTCTGTCATGTGTAACCCCAACCTTTCTAAAGTGGTATTAAAACCGATTTTGCACTTTGCAATCGAGCAAAATCGCTTAGGATTTACGCTGATGGAACGCTTAAATATGTCACCGCTTTATGGTTATCCTAGCTCTATTTCTGTTCATAGGATGCTAAAGTTTCACAAGCCATGATATGCTTCATCTAGTCCAAAAAGTAGTCGCAGAGCTATTCCGAAAAACATATTTCTCTTTCCGCTGAAGTTCTAAAACCGTGTTACCGATTCAAAGGTGTATCCTGATTTGTGCCCTAAACAAATTATATAAGGCAAACACGGAACTTACTCTGGGACATTGCAGTAAATATCAATCTTGAAACTGAATAAAAGCATAGGCTTTATTGTGAATTTTAGAAAAAAGTAGAAACAAGATTTGCGCAGCTTCAACATTCACTCTTCCTCGAACGTCATTTTTATTTATAACGAAATAACGAAACAGTCATGTCCCGAACAATCATTTTTTAGGTAATATTCATCGAATTTCCCAGCTTAAAACTAAAATTTTTGAGTGGATATAAAATAGGAATGCTAAATTTTGCAGCTAAAATATATATACCAGTTTTGCTGACTGAACATGTTTTTCAAGCTATATGAGTACAATACTAGTAAAACAGTAAATCTCAAACATTTCTATATATACGCTAAATTGATATCAAGTCAAGCTAAGGTGCGCGACGGTATGTACTCACAGAACAACTTATTAGTAGAGGGGTTCGGAGCGGGACGAGGGGGGGGGCAGTAGACTCCGAAGTAGTCGTAGACTTAGGATATGGCTTATATATTTAAGGACATAAGTTTAGGCTCAAGCTCAGGCTTAGACTTGAGATATGGAGTTTTCCGCAACCTGCGCGTAGCCTTACACCCTTGGTTTGAATTTGGCTGGCGAACGGTTTAAACAAATATATACAACTATATATTAAATGTACAATACGCACTTTTATAATTTTGCAATGATAAATCATCCGTCATCTATTATACACTGAACACAAGGACATAACCGGAGGGGAGGAGAGAGGCAGTGAACCCCGCTCGACCCACATTCCCTCCAACCACTCTTTACTGACAAACATGACAGAACTGCACGCACATTTGCATTGTGCTATTTATATGAAGGGTGACTTGTAAACCTTCCCGAATATTGTTAAGTAATCATCTCTAGCAGCAGTGCGTGTGAATATTTCCAAATCCTAGCCTAGGGCAACACCAAAATTATGGGAACTCGTTGTATCAGTGTGCCCAGCAAAAAGCATAGGGCAACACCAAAATTATGGGAACTCGTTGTATCAGTGTGCCCAGCAAAAAGCATAGGGCAACACCAAAATTATGGGAACTCGTTGTATCAGTGTGCCCAGCAAAAAGCATAGGGTAACCACGAAAATAATGGGAACTCGTTGTCTGAGTGTGCCCAGCAAAAAGCATAGGGCAACACCAAAATTATGGGAACTCGTTGTATCAGTGTGCCCAGCAAAAAGCATAGAGCAACACCAAAATAATGGGAACTCGTTGTATCAGTGTGCCCCCAGCAAAAAGCATAGGGCAACACCAAAATTATGGGGAACTCGTTGTATCAGTGTGCCCTGCAAACAATCTGAAATGGATACGCCGTCAAGTATTTCATCCGGCCTTACGTTCCGCAGGAACGTATCTCCCAACGTATTGTTCGGCAAGTGCTTTTAGCCCTGTCAGCTTTTATTCCAATGATCGTTGATGTGTAAATGGAGCTTTTGCACCGAGGCCCTTGCCACATAAAATATTGCTGCAAGAGACTACTGGCAAACTGCTCCAATATTTGGAATGGCATTGAGTACAGCCATTGTTTTCTATGGTTTGAGCATGACGTATCAAAAAAGTATATTATAGTTGCTCACATATGTCGAAAGGTACCGAAGAAATCTATAGAGAGAGAGAGACAGCAAAAAGCGGTATATTGAGAGACACGAGAAGCCGAGCTTTAGACTCAAATATAGAAGATCGATTCCGTGATTACCACAAAGGATTAGCATGCCTTTTGGCTAATACATTATGATATATGCAATAAGATGTATCTATATTTGCAACATAAAACATTAAACCTGTATTACAACTATGCCACAGATTAGCTGTAGCATGTCTAGCCTTGCATTCTAATATTTGCATGCGCGGTTGTTCAGATAGCTCGTTGAAACTCGTGCAATCGCACTCATTTGAAGTCCGCAAAACCGTGCATACAAATATTTGAATGCACGGTAAGCCTATAACTACTACATGCAATGATGACAATAATTTATGCACTATTGTTGTGCATACATTACTGTCATCATTACAATGTGACTTTGTCATACACATCGTTATATTATCTACTGCATTTTTTTTGATAAACATACAATAGCAGATAGACTATAGACCTGACTGTTGGCAATTTCAGTTGATGTTGGGGCTGTGATTTTGTTTGATGCCTTATTTTGTATATTTACAATATATACGTGATCAGTATTAAATCACAGCACGCTACTTGCGTGTGTACTAATAGAATACCAAATGCAGCTTTAATATCTAGACCCACTGTAAGCTGTTCTGAGATTTTACTGCTAACTAACGTAAAACAGCTTAGTTTTAGCGGTTAGTGTAAAAAAACAAATGTTTAAGTAATTTAATTGTGAGATTTAAACGTTTTCAAATTTACATAACCATGTATATGTCGCGATTTCGAAGGATACTTAGATTTGAAAAGCATAAACGTAAGTTTCAAGGAGGCAGCCGATATTTGCATTCATTCAAATTGCCTTCAACAGTGTATTGTCTTCAGTGTTCTTGTTTAGATCAGTCTACGTCTGTATATAAAAATGAAGTACCCCCGCCAGACAAAAATCGGCTATTCCTTGGTCCGACCTTCCTTGGACATCTATAAATTGTATATATCAGATTTCCGACGAATACGCATTTTTACTCCCACCCCCTCCGACTCCCGCAGAGCATAAATCAGCTATTGCTTTGGTCCAATTTACCTTGAACACCTATAGATTGTATATATTCGTTCCCAACAATGTGCAATTTTCTCCACCCACCCCACACTAGTGCAGAGCATAATCAGCTATTCCTTTGGACCAAGTACCTGGAACACCTATGAATTTATATATTCAACTCCCAAACAAATACCAATTTTCCCTCCGCCCCCCGCCGAACTCCCGCAGAGCATAAATCAGCTATTCCTTTGGTCCAATTTACCTTAAACACTTGTGGGTGCTATATCTCCAACTTTCGACGAATACGCAATTTTACTCCCACCCCCACCCCACCACTCCCGCAGAGCATAAATCAGCTATTCCTTTGGTCCAATTTACCTTGAACACCTATAGATTGTATATATTAGACTTCCGACGAATACGCAATTTTACTCCCACCCCCACCCAGCACTCGTGCAGAGCATAAATCAGCTATTCCTTTGGACCAATTTACCTTGAACACCTATAGATTGTATATATTAAACTTCCGACGAATACGCAATTTTACTCCCACCCCCACCCAGAACTTGCACGACATAAATCAGCTATTCCTTGGCCCAATTTACCTTGAACACTTATCAGTTGTCCTGTTGAGCTTCCGACAATGTGCGTGTTTAACTTACAGCTTGGCACAGTTTATAACTAATTGTAAAGGATAAAACATTAAACACTTTGCGCCGGAACTATACATTTTGTAATGTCCAAAATGATAATCTAAAAACGAAGTGTTTTAAGATAAAAAATTTATTGCTACAATTTTTTTACGTTTCATTGAGGTTTTATTTGTTATAAGGCGCTAGAGTGAAAACGAAAAATGTCAACCTTCAAAAATATTCAACATGAAGTTTCAATGTTTAATAGTGCGAAAGAGCTTACTTCCATACCAAATCATATTATTTGTTTAATATTTAAAGGCATACGCAGTTTCATGAAAACTATTAATTTATGTTTAGACTTAATGCATTTTCATGCGCATCATATTGGTTATTTTATCACATACAATATGGTAAAACCCGACATAGCAACCAATGTTTGTAATCTATCATGTAGTGACGAATTGTGTTAAAGTTTTTCACTTTCGATTTAAATTCCGTATATTTTTATCAAGAGTCGATAACAGTCGAGACTCTCCTGAATACTGAGACACTCTTCAGCTTTTCTGTATAATCGATCGCGTACTTAAAGGTCATTTTTGGCGTTACCCTCCCAGGTTTGTGACAACTTGGTAGGATCATAAACATGACCCATGTTCCTGCGCCACCTACTTGTATCCCCACCAGGTTGTTGGACCACTAAATCCATACGGTCAGCAAGCTCTTGTACCTCTAGTTTAGAAACTCCATGTTCTTGGGGGTTGACCGTGTTTGAAAATTTTTTAAAAAATCAAAAATGTTCGATCCACGCCCCCCCCCCAGAAATCTGGGAGGAGTCTGAGTTAGGGTTCAAGAACATGGCGGGGTTACAGATGTTGTGGTTGAAGAACCTGGCTTGGGTATTGATTTATTGGGCCAGGAACATTCGTGGTGAGATAGATGTAGCTGTCCAAGAACCTGGTCGGGGTACAAGTCGGTGGTCCAAGAACATGGTGGGGTGGATCATGTTTATGTCCCACCAAGTGTAGTTATAATCCTGGTGAATAAGTTCGAAAACGACCGCGATGTCCCGCTTTTTGATTATGCAGTAAAGCTGAATAGTGACACAGTCTTCCTCAGAGTCGACTATCATGGACTCTTGCTGCCAAACTCAATTTTCTTAAAAAAAAACAACCGCTCAGGTCATAAAAATTTCTGTTTTCAAATTTCAGCTTCTCCCAAAAGCCTAAATTCAGTACTCTGCAATATTCAAATCACGAGCTTAACTTTATCAGTATTTTATTCAGATTGACGCAATTTTCTTCGACTATTCAAAGAATTCGTTGCTCCAAAAATAATCAAACTATTAGTCTGAAACCCAAAATCCTAATAGCCAGCTCTCTGTTTTAACAGATCGCCATGGGTTTTGTTTTACATTTATTGTATTACAGATAGAATGACAAACAACTTTTTGAGCGTGTCTCTAAATTTTTACCAATGTTTTTCTCTATAATTTCAGAATATGCTTCATCAGACGATATTGGACTGCTGGCGAATGGCAAAAGTAACACCGGTGGTGGATACACTCGAATGGTAAGCATACGAGAAAAATTCATTTCTATTAAAATTTTAACGAAATTTTTATCCGTTTTTCACACAGAAGTGCGTGCACTGACTGCGCACCGTAGACACATCACGAAACGATTTCACGCAAAATGAATACAACGGCTTTCCATTGCACGCAAAATAAAGACAACGAATTTCTATTGCACCCAAAATGTAAACAACGGATTTCCCTTGCACGTAAAATGAAAACATCGGCTTTCCATTGCAGGCAAAATGAAGACAACATCTTCCAGTTTGATTTTGATGCCCCTCCAGTTGCATATTGGTGCCTCTTCCAGTTTGATATTGGTGTCCCCTCCAGTTGGATATTTGCGCCCCCTCCAGTTTGATATTAGTGCCCCCCTCCAGTTTGATATTACTGTCAGCTGCCAGTTTGATATTGGTGTCCCCATCCAGTTTGATATTGGTGTCCCCTCCAGTTTGATTTTTTTGGCCCCTCAGTAGTTTGATAATGGTACCCCTTCAGCTTGATTTTGGTGCCTCCTCCAGTTTGATATTGGTGCCCCGTCAAGTTTCATATTGGTGCCCCCTCTATTTTGATATAGGTGCCCCCTCCAGTTTGATATTGGTGTCCACCTCCAGTTTGATACTGGTGCCCCCTCCGGTTTGATAGTGGTGCCGCCTTCCAGTTTGATATTGGTACCCCTCCAGCTTGCTGTTGGTGCCACCTCCATTTTGATATTGGTGCCCCCTCCAGCTGGATATTGGTCCCCTCCAGTATAATATTGGTGCCCCTCCAGTTTGATATTGGTGCCCCTTATCTATATGTCTCCTTTTCCATGAGCAAGGTTTTATCAACTCCCAATTTAAAACCAAAATTAAATCGACTATTGTTGTTTTCTTCAATAACATCTTAACTGCTGCAGTGATGTGATAAAAAAATTTCAACATAAAGATGGCGTAGCCTGTGCATTGTAATCGCTGTCCTAATAGCTAATCGATAACCAGTTGCACCAATATCAAACTGAACGTGGGACCAATATCCAGCTGGAGGGGGACACCAATATCAAACTGCAGGGGGCACCAATATCAAGCTGGAGGGACACCAATATCAAACTGGAAGCTGCACTATTATCAAACTGGAGGGGGCACCAATATCAAACTGGAGGGGAACGCCAACGTCAAACTGGAGAGCGGGCACCAATATCAAACTGGAAGATGCACCATTATCAAACTGGAGGGGGCACCAATATCAAACTGGAGGGGAACACCAAAGTCAAACTGGAGGGAGACACCAATATTAAACTGGAGAAGGCACCAATATCAAACATGAGGGGGACACCACTATCAAACTGGAAGCCGTTGTCTTCATTTTGCGTGCAATAGAAAGCCGTTGTGTTCATTTTGCGTGCCATGGAAAGCCGTTGCTTCATTTTGCGTGAAACGGTTGCGCGACGTGTCTACGGTGTGCAATTCATGCGCACATTTCCGTGTGAAAGACGCATTACTGTCGATGTGAAAGGCAGCAGAATTGAATTATAGGTAAATTTAAAATTTCAGTGCAACGTGCACTTTAGCTACAGATGGTATTTTTTCAGTGACCTTTACGTTCAGGTTTGAAACAATATTATTCGGAAGGTCCATAATATATGTTTTTTAAAGTAGTAACGTTTTTCCAAATAATGCTGTCTCTTGTGTTTGACTGACTATATAATATGACTAAGTTTAAAGTTATTTTTGGAGCCAACTGATTTTTAACACGCCTATTGTTATTTTTCTCAACATAATAACGCTCAGCCATGGACAATCAGTTTGAGCGATGTTCATGCGTGAAAGGAAAATATTTTTTTCTCATCTTATAATGAAATCACGTGTTGCTTTCGGTTCATTTCAACCTTGTACAGCTCTTTCCTGTCACCGATCTAACTCATTATGTATGGTTCAAAGCACCAAATATTTGTCCTTTATTTCCAAACTTCTATCGATGCTACAGCGGTTTTCATACGGAACTGTGAAATATTTTTTTCTGATACGATCGATTCTGAACTAGCCCTAACAGCTAGGGGCGCGTAGACTTTTCCTACGAAATTGATACAGAATACATTGGTAGAACTTGGGTGTTAGAGCTAAATAGTCTTCGCCATTACCTGATATAGGGAAAATTTAGTTCCGTTACCCAGAAGATTAAGATTTTCTACAGCTGTTCCAGCCCTCATATATAGTTCGTCAGGATCCATTTAATATTTTAAGGACAAGTTTCGAAAAACAAGCAAGTCAAGTCTCGGCGCAGCGAAAATACCAAAATCCGCAACGAATACCGATGTGAATGCTTTTGCTCAAGAAGCCATAGACGGTATTAATGAATTGAGTTTGGAACGTGGTTGAATTTTGAAAATTTATAGATATTTTTGTCGTGATTGACAAATGGTTTCGTTATACCGTTCTTAGAAATTTTTGCTATATTTTTATGCGATATGCAATATATCAAAAGTGCCTGAATATTACAAAAACCGCTAAAATGGGCGATAATTTTAATTTAATGGTTTACTAGCAACAAAACTTTTTACTCAAACTCTCTTATGTAAAATTGCCTAATTGCCTAAAATTTGCTTATCCATACTATGTGTTTATTACTAGTTTTGTGTTATGTTAACTCTTTAACTCGTATTGCCCTCAAATCAATTTTGAATTGTTACCTTAACTGAGTTAGTGGTGTAATGTATGTTTGCATTAAGTCATTATTCGATCGCTTTTTGATGTTCCCTAAAAAACCCCCAAGACAGCTCATAGATAGCTCAGTGATTTGCGAGCGTAGCATGCAATCGTATTCGATTCCTGACACCAGCGAACGTTTGTTAATCATTGCAACCAGGCTTTTGCAATGTAGAGACAGGTTTTAATTCGTGGGCTAAATTGTTTATCAAAATTTAGACTAATGCTTGACAAACCTTCTAACATCCATGGCCTCAAATAAAACCAGCTTACGTTGTAAGCTTTTGTGTTCACAGACAATGTCTGTTTGTGTGTGATTCATTCGCTCGCTTTGTCATGTTCCGTAAGAAATCGATCAAAAGCTCCTACAAAGCACAACGGTTTTGCGAGCACCGTTTGCAACAACGCAATCAGTCTTCGATTCCTGACGCTGGCTTTTGTTTGTCGAACATTGCAAAAGACATAAACTAATTTGTTGTTAAGGCTAATAAAAACTTTGCCTTTTTCGCGATTTCTTCAACGCCCCTGGCTTCAGCTGCGACCAACACACATTGTGAAATGTTGAGTTAGGTGCGTTTGTCGTATATTAGTTCTCTGCGCGTGCAGCTAGTATTCACTTGCTTTGTGATGTTTCTTAAGGAACAGAACAATAGCTTCTAGAAGCTTATCGATTTACATACGTCATTTGCAGCAATCATTAGATTTCCAACTGCGGCTTGCTTTATTAAACACAGACAAATTAATTCGGTCGTCAAAGGGTTAATGTTCAAGCTGACTGACGCTGTACAACTAATCTGTTTGATCCAGGGGTCCACTTGTAATCTCGATTTGTTTTCAGCATAATATAATTTATTAGGCTCATTCAAACACGTTTTAAGCACACAAATTAATATTACTGAAGAACCATTTTTAAATTTTTAGTTTGCAGTGTTTCGCTGTAAAAGATGGCAATTCTGTTTAGCTAGAATAACATACAGTTTGGAAAATAATTCTTGCTGTCGACAATAGAGATGTGTTCTCACATATTGGTCAATCCACCCCATCGAAGTAGTATCCTGTCGATCACCGTTTGGTGATTGTGGCAGTGACATATTGCCAGGCAACTTTTGGTTGGCCTTTCCGGTATTTAAAAATGGGCGCTGGGACAAGACTGGGCCTGATTACGACTTAAGTAGTCTGATTAGGCATTTATGGGTTTGGAGCAGCAAAATAGGTGTATGTATTGATATGTATACACAAATTGTAACGGTTATCAATAACATTTACAGATCTATATGTACATCTCTAATGGCGTTCCGCACCCTCTCACCCTTCTGCCACCAACACCGAAGCCGCGTGAAAAATTTTTGCATTTATGAGTCAAAATTACAAATTTAAATTGATTGTAAGGAAAAGTTCCGGAATATGAAAGAATAACTTTCGATAGGAAATTTTGTCAAAATATGGCGATTTAAATCAAAATTTATGACAGGTTCCAGCTTGGGTGTGATTACAAAACAATTGGGTCAGATTAGAAAATTTTGGACCCTTTGTCGAACTCATGAATCCAAAAAAACCCTAGCCCATAGTGAACAAGATTTGAAATGATTTCGTTCATATAAGTTTAGATTCCATATTTAATATCAGATTAGTTCAAATTTTGTTGAAACGCTTTATACACAAAAACTGTTTAGTTGTCAATGTTTTGATGATAATGAATTGGAAGAAATGTCAGGTGAAATAGCGAAAAATTCAGTTTCGCATTTTCACGACATTGCATTCCTGTGAGGTCGGGGAGCGGGGCAGTTCAGTTTCTGTCCCCAATTTACGACCACAAAATAATTTCTTCAACGTGAAACCGTCAAAATCTATCAATTAAGTCGATTCTACAATACTCTGGAGGCGATCTAGTACAGTAGCATTATCTTTTTGATGCATTAATACATAGTTTTGTCGCAATGAAAAAGATTTTCTTTAGCGTTGGCACGCTGATAGGAACTCGACTTTGGGGAATCTGTAGGGATCGTATATTTTATTTTAGTCACCGACTCGGTTGTATTCCTGCAATACCGCGGTGAAACCAAGCGGGCAACAATTCGACATGCCGAAAAATCACACGACGCTGTTTTGGGCTTGTTTTTGCGAACGTTTCACTATCTGAATAGGTTCGAAGTCACGAGGCCGGGTCTACGCGTCTACATCCAGGATCCACGACGGCAGCAAGTATTTTACGAATTGGAAAATTACAAGTATGTTGGTTCAGGACTACATGTAATTTTGGCTACACCGGGCCTGTTACACTTCATCATGAGCAGTCGACGACAGATAAGTCATTTCGACAGTTTCGCATAGGAATCTTTTTATTGAAATCAAAATGAAATCAATACTCCTCAGATAAAAGTAACATTTTTCAAATTTGTAAAACGCTGTATGATTTTTTACCCTAGGATGTATGATTCGATTACAGCTTAAATGCCGATTTCTTAATGTTTTGAGTGTAGATAGTTTGTTTCTTGGGTTGAGGGGTGAACCGTTAGCAAACGACGAGGGCTGTATCATCTCTAACGTTCCACGTTGCAATAGCTTTACCATTATTAAAACCGAAACCAACGTTTAGGTTCAAAGTTGATAACTTCAGATATAGCGATAAAAAAATTAT
Organism: Trileptium ribeirensis; assembly: GCA_030248225.1. NCBI lineage: Eukaryota > Metazoa > Nematoda > Enoplea > Enoplida > Thoracostomopsidae > Trileptium > Trileptium ribeirensis. Next base: position 54,124 of record JASANE010015512.1, read on the forward strand.
GTTTTGCATTTAACAATATCAGGCTGCGGGTTTATTGCTAACATGTTTCATGACGGCTAGATAGACTTCGAATAACGTTTATACTGAAAATAATTGAACTTTTTGTATCAAAAGCTGAGTAAGATATGGCTATGTTTTAGTTACTTAACTTCGCTGGCAATGTTTTGTGACGATAACCTGGTATTCAAATTTCACTTAAATGTTCTTGTTGCACTTAACCAGAAAAAATTTAACCATTTTAAGACCAAAGATGCAGCTTTCCATCAGCCCGTATTTCAAAAGGATATCGTGAATTGGTTAAACGAATATCTTTGTTAATGTTTGTTTGGCACACTATGTTATTCGTTAACTTTGCTAGGTTGCGTGAGGAACTGAGAACAACTGCCAGGTGGCTCAGTCAATTGTATAGGCCACTCGCTATCATACAGTCAAGGTTTGGTTGTGTGCCATTCAGACTGGCCTTGAGTTTGTCAAAATCCACGATAGTTAAATTAATTCAGACGTGATTGGGATAAGATGGTTTTAAATTTGTGTTCAGTCGAAGTGATTAAGTGTTGATATCTATTGTTTCTCACTTAAAGCCAGTAACGCTAGGTACTATATTCGAAGCAAAAATAATTGCCTATATCATAAATGGTCGAATAAATTATTGGGATTGTTCATTATCTTATTCGTTGTATTTTTTCAGTGAAATCACGGATCATTCTGTGATTCGTCTTCATGATCCGAGTCAGGCGCTTCATTCCGACTACGCACTGAGCAAATACATTCGTTCGAATAGCGTTTCTGGCACTGATGGCAATCTATCCGTTCTTGCTGAAGAAGAATCTCACAAAGGTGAGCGTATTTTTTGGTTGATGATCATGTTTGGTTTTGGAACACCATTGATCATATCTGAAACACCTGAGGTTGTCGCACTTATTTCAGTTACTGCAAGTATATGGTAGCTAGTCAAAGCACAGAATTTTTTTAATTTACTAGAATGTAGATTTCCAGAATTTGTGCGCCCACGGTAACAATAAATTTTTGGTTAGATTTTTGCTTTGAAATGAGTTGTGGTTTTTATCTTTTCGCAGTGATACATAACATATTTCAGCCACGGACACTATTCTGCTACTGAAAGCTGTACTAATTCTGTCCATTTGAAGGCTGGATATAGGTGGCAATACATAGTTTTCATGGATTTTGTCCTAAGAAATGTGTTTTATGCACCATATCGTATTGTAGAACAATTTCATTGACGCCCCGCCAACTGACTTTACACACATTGTCAAAATTAGAATCAAATATCAATTGCTTATAATTGCCATGTTGAAGATGATCAGATCAAAATTCACACCAGCCTTTTTACCTGAAAAAATGATTGAACTATAGCTTGTCAATGGTGTTCATACACAGAACCCGTCATGTTTGTATTAAGCGCATCTAAACGAAACAAATTTGTGTGTCGTCTGTCTGTTTCTTGTTACAGGAGTTGTTCCGAACACCTATTTTTTAGTACACTAAATTTAGGAAAATTCGCTATTTTTTACTAATCCTTATAAACAAGGAGGATTACACATTATTATGGTTTTCGCAAAGATATAATTCTCTCATTGTGCCTTTTTCAAATATTTGATTATATCGAAGCTAAACGTACGACACCGACAATCGAAATTAATTTTCATTGTTATCTGAATACCGAATTATATCTTGTGGCAAAGATATGGCTGCGTATAGTACATTCATTTTTATAGTTTTTGTTTTGGTTGCTTCTTGTTTTTAAGTAAACTTTAATTAACGTACAATGTTCGCGGAAGACTAGAATTTTCCAGCGAAGGCGCTTAGGAAATATAACTCTTACATTTACAGTATCGGTAACTTACAATCTAACAATCTAAAACAATAACAATGTAATCGGTTTTCGATGTTTAATGCTTTTGAAATCCCAACAACATTCTTATTTTACTATTCTTATTATTACTAAATGTAAGTTTTCTGTGATTTATTTGGGAACATGACCGCCTTTCGCAACATTGGTGTACCGAGAGCATCATAAGTTCGTTAATTTATTTTCTTATCCACGCTTAGCACATACTTTTCCTGAATTAAGGTTTGTTTGAGAGTTTTCATTATTTTGTATTTAATATATCTTTGTATATTATAACAAAGAATCTATACTCCTATTTAACTGACTCAGTTATTTTTAAGATCAGTATACGTCGATTAATAAACGCTCAACAATTGCAACAATGACAACAGCAACAAAATCAAAGGGAAATTGTTCAAACTTCGAGGAAACGGGATTGCCCGGACCACCGAAGCCATCCCGTTACGAGCCTTCAAGGTCGAGCCACACGGGTGTAACAGCTGAAACCGGGCCAATTACTAAAACTGGTGGAGATAACCGACAGGGCCGTACGACTTCGCCGTCAAATGAATGTAAGTTAAAATGTTACCTTTACCAAATATTGTTTAAATGCAGGCACCAGGAAATAATTGTGAAACTGGAGGAAGAGCTCAGATAAAACGCGTAATAAGGCCATTTTGGAAAGCATATTCAGGAAACACTCATCAGTCGAAGGAAACTGTTCATATTTTTCTTGCCTGTCCATTCAGCTTGATTTCTGGGAGCACATGCCTCGGCCTCTTTGTTTACAGGTCCCATGTATAAATGAATGCTCGTCAAATCAAATATTTAAAATAACACTACATATTCCGATTCAACGCTGCGGTCCAAGCTTCAAATTTAAGTTTTTGTGTATTTGAGCGGAGCGAGGCGAAGCCGAGCGAAGCGTTTATATTTTCTGTCTGTGACCAAAAAAGTCGATGTCCTTCCGTTCGTTCGTTCGTTCGTTCATTCGGTCCGACGGATCTCAAGAACCACTGAACCGATTTTAAAAAACTTTTTTGTTTGAAAGCCTATCATGTCAGAGTGTGCACCTGATATTTGGGATTAAAAATTTTGAGTGGTTAATTAGTAATTAGCTAATTGGTTAAGCTTATGCAGCTAAAATAGAGAATTTTGCAATATTTGTGTTATTTATTGAAATAGAATCGTTTCGATCAAACCATTATAGGGTTTTTGGATCGAAGAATTCAAATATAATATTTTTACCAATGATAAAGCCCTATGCCCTATGCCATGTAGTAATTTGAAGAACATAAAATTGAGTACATTCGTAATGCCACAGCCCAAGCTCCGCTCACAACTGTAGTTCTACTACCGACTAGTTTAAACTATCCTGTTAATGAATTGTTCTTACAGTACATTTTAGATTCTTGATTCTCAGCGCACGTGAATTATAATGGAAGATAATGTAACGTTTTAACGGCCGAATTTATTTGTGCATCGTACAATGTTTAGCATACTCACGTCTGCGCCATGGATTGAACCATCATTCTACAAGAAAAAGCGGCGTAGTCAAACTGCTGAGCTATCTAGGAGCTGTTGTTCGATTCATTAAAGAACCTCGTGAAGCGAATTAATAACAACGCACGTGCAAACATATATCATAGGACAAACTTATAACACAACAGTTCACAATATGCGCTGTCCCCGTTTATGTACAACGTGTGTTAAACGGTAGGTACATCTTTCATAACTGTCCTTCATTGAAGTTGGATTTTTTATCATAATAATGTACTTCCGTTAGTCGACTCAGTTGTTTAAATGAAAAAAACTCTTTTGATTTCCTGCACTTTGCACTCTCCGCGCCCCTCAGCCTGGGGTGGGTCGGGGCGCCGGGCTTGATAGAGGCCTCGAATGTCATAAAGTGAGGCCTTGAATGTTGTAAGCCAGGTACTGGAAAATACTGCTGATGTTTTAGACTCATCAAAGTACGTCCCAAAAGATCCTTGCAGTGTTCCTGGTCCAGGGTCCCGCCAATCTCAGACATCTTCTCATTTGAGTCTGCCACCGGAAGCGTCGCTTGCAGCACGTGGCGTAATCTATCCCGCTGAAGCGCGAAGTATCAGCTGTAGTCGATCCGGATCAATTACGCCTCTCATCGAAGCTGAAACAAGGTATTAATCGCTTAGCTGTCACATTGCTTTCAGATTTTTCGCTCTATTCATTTAGCTTACCAGAACTATTAACATTAATCGACTGTAGAAAACAGAAACTGCTTACGATTTTAATTCATGGGAGTCTGGTGAATGCAATAAAATGTGCGATCGTTGCTCATTATTTATTGGATATAAACAGTCTGAACATGAAATGTGAAATATCACCCATATGATGTGTTATAAAACATTTGAATGCCACATTGATAAATGCAATGTAAACATATTAGCAAAACCAATCGGTCATATTAGTGCACAGAAACATATAGTAATTCGGTTGATAGTAATACCATATCTACAATTTCAGGAATATCAGTATCACTGTAGTTTATGGTGGTTGTATTATACCAGCCTTTGCCTAATCAGTGTGAAAATTTCGGCAACACCAGACGAATAATTATTAAACGATGCATGATACACAAAGGGACCCAGGTAATCATAAGAGGCGTTATGTTATATAGATAGAAAAAAACAGCCTGGAGCAAGGGGTTTGGGGGCAGTAGCCCACCGACCTAGTCTTAGGCCTAGTGTATGTCCCATACCACTGAAGACGGATTACATGGAGTTCATCGACCCTGAGCCTAATAAAAATCAATGAAAAGGCGTGAAATATGCATGCTGGACTGTAGATAATCAAATCGTTCTATTCAGCCTCCAGAAAAACCATTCCTGGTGCCCTGTATGCAATTATACATAGCCAGACAGGTGAAAACGCACTACATTTTGAACTCGGGTCCATCGACCGTAAACCCTTGAAACCGTATGAAAAGGTATAATATAGTCAAGTGATTCTAGATAGCAAGGCCAGTTTATCCAGCGTGTTCGATAACCTAATAGGTACAAATGCTGAAATTTGAAAAATCTCTATTTCTATCAAAGGGTCAACGAATCATATTCAGGCCCACAGCGGCTTAAGGAGTGGTCTCAAAAAAGTCGCGGTCAACAAAGTTGTAGATCTCTATTTATCTGTAGTTTGTCTTTATTTTTTGATGCAACGCCTGTGTCGCGCAAAATAGGCTGTTAAACACGGGTACCCATCTGGCCAGATTTAGCCAAGAGCCCTCATACCCTGGATTTTGCCATTTGACCGAGATTATGATACATGTGTTTATGTTTAACTAAGGGACACATCGCTGTCACGTTTGCTATCGCACAAGAGAGTTAATCGAAATTCCTCCATCCGAAGATGACCTATGAATTAGCGTCAGAGAATGAAAAAAATTCACGATATTTCCTCTCACTGGAAACTCCGCTTGCCTCGCTCCCACCTTTTCAATAACTATTTTAATTTAATGTTTTTGTACAGTGTCGTAAAAATTTAAAAAAATTTCATTCGGTCAAACTTACCCCTGTTTTATCAAAGAATAGCATTCGAGGTTTTACTTCATAGTTTTTAACCATCTAGATTTAATACTAATATTTCAGAGAACGTATGGACTCGATGGAGCTTCAGCTGAACACCTTGAGCAATTTAGTTCACTCTGCGCTTTCATCGAATGGAAAAATGAGCACATCCAAACAGCACGAACAGCAGTCTGCTGCAATGAAAGATGTGACAACGTCACGACACGTTCTCGGTAAAGATCATCACGCTGGTAGTGATCAGGCAAGCGATGCAAATGGATCTGTATCTAGATACAGCGGTAAGCTATGACGCTGGATTCCGCATAAGAATTAAATGAGGTTCATACCCGTTAGCTAGGATTTGGAACGAGCATGCCACTCTCATAGGTTAGTATACAATATGTGAAACACCAAGGGATCAGTTTAATGCTACCATCACCGCTCAGGGAAGGGTCAACTGTTGGAACTCGGAGAGTACGGGTGAAATAGATCCGTCAATCCGAGAAGCTTGTAATAGTAATGGCAAGAAGTTACACATTATTTTAAAGAAGCCATCGTGAACTCTTGATGGTATTTAATGAATCGCAAGCAATTGATGTTAAAATATTGTATCACATGGCGTACTCGCTCGTGCAAACGTTATCTATGCCACTATGATTGGTATGGTGTACACACAGCTAACAGTGCCGTAGAGTGTGTTACCAATTTAAAATCTGCTGTATAAATGCTTTGTAATATTTTGCTGAACGCATTCAGAAGTACTTAATGTCGACAGGTACTAAATATGTCAATCATAATTTGAAATATCGACTGTACCAGACACGATGTGCCAATTGGTTTTATTCTCGACGTATAGTCGCTTCGTATATTGTTAAAAGATTTACGAGTGGTTTTTTTACGATGTATTAGTCAAGATTATAATCCTGTTTTCTGCAGCTTGCACGACTATTGTGCTACCAAATGCATCATAAATCTTTGTTAACTCGTGTTGGAGCTAGGATATTCATGTCATCCTAGGCAGTCGTTCAAAATTTGATCAGATACAACTGAGTTTGTATTCAGTGCTTTTATTTAAAATAACTTCGAATAATCAAGGCAATATGTCTGAAATCCTTGACAAAATGAATAAAACTTTTAGATATGCCAATAAAATGTTAAAGCAGTCTTAAAAATGCATGAAAACGCTGCAGTTATATTTTAGTACCAAATCCAAAAGTTTACTGAACGCTTGACTTAATTAATGTTTTAGGAGGTTTTTACCAAAAAAGTGTTGGCTAAAAGCCCTGCCATGCTTATTAATACCTATCAGAGATTGAAAAAACCCACCTTTTTGTTATGCAGGTTTCACAGAATAATGAGTTCAAAAAGGAGGCAGTTTTGTCTTTAACAGCCGTTTGCAGGAAACTAAAGTCTCTAATGGAACGTTATATGATATTTTAGTTTCTTGCAAATGGCTGCTAGAGATTTTTGTCTTTAATGACTGTTTGTTTGATATTAAATCTCTAACAGATCACTGTAAGAGCCTTTAGTCTTATATAGATAGCCAATAAATACAGAAATCTCTAACAGCTAGTTGTTAGAGACTAAAATCTCTTGCAGCTAGCCATAACATATTATTGTCTCTAATGGCTAGCTGTTAGAAACTCTTGTTTCTTAAATAACTTTGTATCTGATCTATATAAAACTAAAGTCTCTTGCAGCTATCTGTTAGAGATTTAAATATCAAACAAACAGTCATTAAAGACAAAAATCTGTAGCAGCCGTTTGCAAGAAACTAAAATATCCTATAACCGTCTATAGAAAGTTTAGTTTCTCACAAACGGCTGTTAAAGACAAAACTGTCCTTTTTTGCACTCAATATTCTGTGAAACCTGCGTTACCGGGTGACCCACTGATCCGGTCAAAGTAATGAGCATGCGACCCGGTAACCCGATCATGGTAGTGACCTGGTGACCTGATGACACTGTGATCCAGTTACGGTACTGACCTAGTGACAATTTTATTTTACAAAGCAACCTATATACCATCTGTGAATTTACAAAAAAATGGTCTTGCAAAATAGTTTAATATGTACCTGGCAGACGGACTACAACTGCATTTTTAGCTTTGGTATCGCTTTAGCCAGAGACTACAGATACAAACAACAGTAGCTGGTCAAGTGATATGCAAGTCATTAGGCTGCGTCTTAGAAAGTCGCTTTGCCATCTTTTGATGTCATTTGTATCCTAGTTCCAAGCAAATTGGAAGTATTAGTATATGATAGGTGAGAAAGAGCCATATTTTCAAATTATTGGCGGCGTCTTAGAAAATCGCTTCGCCATCTTTTGATGTGATTTGTATGCAGTTCCAAGCAGATCGGAAGTATTAGCATATGAAAGGTGAGAAAGAGCCATATTTTCGAATTATGACTCGGTTCGGTTCTTCCTGAACCATGTCCGGCTCGCCTCGAATCTCACAGGCAAATCTTCAGCGCCTAGTTTAAGGAATTTTGAAATGTGGGATGGCAACGATCATATGAAGTGGGGGAGGGGGAGCAGCCACTATTTAGAGTGGGGGTCACCGAGTGTTTAGAACGCGGGGTGACGACTGCTTGGAGTGGAGGAGGGCAACGACTTCCTTGTGAAGAAAAGTCTATTTGCAATAAGTAATTTAAAGTAAAGGTATTGCAATTTGTTTAAAATTAATAAACGTGAATTGCAAATTCGTCGCAGCTTGTGATTGTGGGGATAAATGTGTACATTATTGCCGCGGTCAATTTAATTGGCGTGAGAGGCACGTCCGGTGAGTGGCAACCACTCAATTTAAAAGACTAAAAGAGGCCTTGGATCTCAGGTTGTGTCTCGGCTAGACTCTTCAAAGACCATGCCCAGCTTCTTTTGCGATGGAAACCAGAGCTCCGCTCTTAAGATTCTAATAATAAAAAAACTGTGCTTCAATAACATAGTTGAGAAAACTTAACATACAAACCAAGAAAACAAACAATATATTTGCGTTTAGAGCTTTAAGAACCGACCCAGCTTTTTCACACAGGTGAAAGCTCGGCTTTGCCAGAAGCCAGACAGATCTTTGGCTCTGGCTGGGCTCGGCTTTTCCGATATCATGGCTAGGTCGGCTCGATTCTTGAGCAGAGCCGAGCCTAGAGCCAAAGTTCTCGCCAATAGTTAAATGGAATATATACTGCTCTCCAGGGCTTTATGGTTTTATTTTCGGTTTTGACGTTATTGGCCATCAAGATAGCCCCAACATTCTTCAAACAATCTTCCGCCCTTACGGCCGGCATCTTTTTGCAAGTTTTTATACCAATAATCGTCGCAGAGCTCGGCTTACACGCACTTGAGTTGGCAATTTCTTTCTGCTCAATATCTGAGCAGATAAAAAAGCAAAACGCGCTGTTCTGTTACGTTGAGTACGGTGATGAGTAGAGTTGTTTCGGCTTTTAAACCAGACCGGATCAGTACCGGGTGACACGCCGTGCCCCAGTGACCCAGCCACCTATGTGGCCCGAAATAACCCGCTGACCCGGTTCCATCTCTGCTGTCTACAACTTGGAGTTACGGATGGGCTCGTTGTTAGGGAACATTTGATTAGCAGTCACACAAAGGGTATCGGTTCCATTGTTAGCAAAGATTTCAAAAAGAATCTGTGGCTAGAACGCTTAAAACTAATGCTCTCACTTCAAACAAATTTCTAAGTGGAAATAAGGTTGAATATTTTTTTAAATTTCTATCTCCAGTGTAAAGTATCATTAAAAGTTTGATCAGTCTGCTGTAGCGACTGATAGTGCTCTGCCATTTAGCACTAATCAACGTTGGTTTTTAGTTCCAAAATAGCTCAAAAATCCAACGATTCTACGAATATTCTAGATGTAGCTTGTGACAAAGAAGTTGTTTTGCTGACACAACGACGTAAGTATTAAATTTAAATTGTCTATTTTACTTTAGAACCTCTATAATGTAACAAATAGGGTATTGATGTTGGTTTGAAAACTTTATTCACGTAGCGAAGCTAAAGCAATTTTGTCAATGGCATATATTTAGAATGTGTCTCGAAGTTATATGTATAAGATTCAGGGTAGCAACGTTTTTTGAAGGAGTTTATCTGCGGTGGCTTTAGATATTCAGAACGATAGCGGTAGCATTTATTCAGCCATTTAAAATATATTTAGTAACAAAATGAACGCATAAATATAATTTTTAGGTTGATGCCTAAATCCTGACCCAAAGCGCCACACCGCCCAATGACCGGAATACAGCTGTACATCACGGCTTTTTAATAGAAGCTTGTATTAAAAAATTAATAATTATTGGGAAAGTTTCAATCACTGAATTTTAAACGTCACTGTCAAACTTTAGTTTGACCAGTACTGTAGTTGAAGTCATCTACAAGAACATGAAGCACTTTGGTCAAAGAGCTATCGTAAGATGATTAAGGCAGTTCCCGTGCTCACAGATGATTTTACATACATTTTTAGGCCTCGGAAATGCCTACATACTTTGAACTTTACGAAGTCATTTTTGTAAATCTTAAACGAATTTCCGTTAACCAAGAATATTTCGCAAAACCTAAAGCAATTACACAAACATATTTATGCCGCTAAAAGGTACGTATTCGCATATTAAGATATTGAGGTTAGCGCAGACCTACATAATTTAGCGTTAATATAAATTGCATTTGGAGGTTTTTATCTTATCAAACCAACCGCCTAACAGGCCATAAAAACTCAGCAAATCGTTTATTTTACTAAAGTTTTATTAATTTTATTATACCTATATAAACATTTTGGCATCGTATCGTGTAATCTTCCGGCTTTTTACGAGGCGTGAATAATATTTTTCTGTCCACACGCGTAGTGTTGGTTTTATTGTAATTGTAATATATACACATTTAGGAAAATTAATTTGGTAAATTGATAGCTTTTACTATGAACTAATCTAAAAAAATCTTACTTTGCTAACAAAAAATGTTGGGTTAGACATCATATAGCTGACAAAATTATGTTAGTCTATAAACGGTCAACAGAAGTAGTTAAACTATTTTTTACAACATGGATCGCCATTTTGATTCAAAAATCTGATAATGTTGCATGATTTGACTATTTTACGCGATGGTTGTAAAATCTTGACAGCATTTATAAAAACATAATGGAAGGTGGCAATACTTGTCTCCAGCAAAAAGGCCTTGATACGGAGAACTCGGTTAGATAGTGGCGCTTTATAAAGTTTTATTCAACACTGAAAATCTATTGCGGTGTGGCGATCAACATTATCTGCGCTAGTTCCTAGGAAGACGTGCAAACTTTTGGGTATATATCGTTTTCGCGTATCGGTTCACGCTTCACTGGATTTGTTAAACCGTTGTTAATCGAATTTAGTGGGACGGAAAATGACTATTATAATTAATAAGCTGAAAAAGTATCACGTAGCTCACGGATCGCTTTTAGTATTTAGTTTCTGGGCTCTAGGTTAGCAACATGTATAATTCCTCCACAAGTTTCGATGTTATATTTATATTTCTTATACATATTTTGGCCAATGCAACGTTTAGGTCAAAGTTAAATGCATGCTATGTCGTTCTCGATATATTAAGCCTAGGCCTTGGTCTTAGCCTAAGCTAAGGCTCCTATATTAGCCATGTACAGTCAAAAAACTTTCTGTAAAATTTAAACGAAATTTCCAGATATTTTTTTAAATTCAAAGAAATTTGTTTTAAATTTCACAGAAACCAATTTTCAGTGTACTAGGCCTAAGACTAAGTCGGGGGGCTGCCGCCACGAACCCCACGCTCTAAGCTCCACATGCCATCCAGTTGCCCCAAATTTTTTGGGATGTCTTTTTGTTACATTTTAACATCAGGAATGCCTTAATTGCAGCGTGACCGGCTTGGCTGTGATCCACTCGACGCTTCTGTCAGCACTAATTGGGGGCGCTAATTTATGACAGCCACGGTTTGATTTTTACCAGCACACCAGACATTTTTTTTACAATTTAACATATTTTCTCATTACACTGCAGTTCCCAGCATAGGACAATCTGGCACACCGAAACGAAATTTTGGAAACCACAGTTCATCGTTCCAAAGAGCACTGCTCAGAATATCTGGCATCAGGCTACAAATACAAAAAGTAACCTTCTTAGAGCCAGTATTACTTGCCCCACAATGTGGTAATATTATACGCCATCATTTACGTTATGTCTCCGACCGCTGATAATACTCCGGCTGGCATAGAAACGAGAGATCCCTGCTCAATTTTCTGAGAACGAGTTGTTAAATGAAACTATAATAAGCCGGGTTTCCGCAGTAGAGGTAGGGGTTGGAGCGAACCTTATTTGGTCAACTGCTGACCTCTATTAGCGACATTCCGACCCGGAGATGTTTCAGCGCGTTCTGTCGATAAGCTGACACAATTAAAGCGCCTTCGGCCGATACCCTGAGCTAACCCTTCACCTGATGTATTCGCGACACATGTCATTTCCCAAACCGGATTGTCACGTAAAATTGTTGCAGTTTTCATACAATTCACGTTACGACCTTGAATATACTTAGCCAGAAGTATATTGTTTTCAGAACGATAATATACACACGAATTTGTCCACCATTTAATAATATTACGAATAAATATATATCACCGTTTTTAAAAGCATGCGTTAGATGGCTTTTAGTTTTAGTAGCTATGAATTAGATTCATGCACTGTAGTTTAATTATTGAAAGTTAATCTTAAACACTTAACTTAAAATACTTAAGCAGTTTATAGACAGCTATTATTATTGTAGAAGAAACAATGCATTGCAGCTTACTGCAGCTGCAGTCTAACCTTAACCCAAGAAAGTTTCTGTCTAAGCTTAGCAATAGTGTAATTGGTACTAGCGGCGGAATTAGTGGATTAGTTAATTACGACAATAATAATGGCCCTAACCGAAGACGACATTTATTACATTATACGAATTGTTATAATACGAAACGTAAATATAATAACCATTATAATTATAAAGATACAAATTATGCGTGTAATGCTTATAACAACCGCAGAAAGTTTAATAATTTTAATAATATAGCTGAAACAATGAGTATTAGTGCCACTGGCTTACGTAATAGAAATAAGTTTCTGCGGAATAATGATAGGTGTTTAAAGAATATTGATACATGCTTACAAAATATTAAGTGGTGGCAGAATAATGATAAGTGCCCAAGGAATAATGATATGAGCCTACAAAATAATGATATATGTCTACAATATAACGATGAGCGTCTACACAACGGGAAGTGCAGCTGTATTTATAACCAATTGCACAATTTTAATAATTATGACAATAGTCAGTATAGCTCATACAGTAGTAATGCGACCTATGACGATTTGGATTACTGGTCAAGCTATTTGCAAGCATTACGTTTTTCACCCACGAAGAATGTTCGTTGGATAGATGGTAAGACGTAAGTCGGAACCAGGAATGTAATGCTGTCTGCATAATTGGAAGCGGCGTAGCCAACCCATGAGCTATCTAGGAGCTGTTGCTCCATTTCATAGGGAGCCTCGAAAATAGTATATATTACAACTCATGTGTATAGTTATTGCCTTATGGCAAACTCAGCTTTTTACAATGGGTGTTGGCATTTTATGTCAGCGGTCAGTAAAGGTACTCTATATTAATTTCAGAAACACAAAGTACTGCGGTTTTCAAAATTACTTTTTCACAAATTTTGTGTAAAACATTTTGTATGTTAAAAATTTAATCCAATTCTTTGATTTCAGAACATCCTTCAGGCGGCTACACATCATCGTCATCGTCAACCACGGGGACTCAACAGCAACACGAGCCAACTGTTACGATTTCACTACGAACACTACGCGATGCTTACGACCGAGCTCGTGCGTTGCAAAGCGAAGTACGCGGCATTCGTCGAGCTGCTCAGCTGAACGCCACCAATTCGCGGGCGTTGCTCAAAGACTCTTTCGAGCGAGTTAGATTTATTCTAAATACAAATGTACGTTGTTGGTATAAAAAGGTTTACAGAGGATTTAAGTTCACGGAAGTAGAAATTAAGCATTTTTTACAGATTATGTTTTTTAATGATAAAATTACATAAACGATTGGCCAATTCAACTTTTAGGCCAAATTTTTTTTTGCAGTTGCTCTAAAATATTATATAAAATTTTAAACAGACATTGCGCATTTTTTGACCTACTGACACGGATTAACTGAATATATGTAATACCAAGAGTTCACGTTAGAAATTTATAAAACAGCATGACGCTCTTTAATACTCTTGCACTTTGTCTTGCACTAATGAGGTTGCGTTTCGGCGTACCTCCAAGGATTTCAGGAGGTATCGCTCGGGGTTCTCTGGTGATATTTGCGAACAAAAACGTACTTCGGGGGATGGGTTGGGCTATACACTGCCCCTTAAATTGCTTGGGGCTTTAGACTACCCCATGTTTCTCAGCACCTCCAAAAATTCCTTAATGGAGTCTATACCTACAAGCAACCGAATGGGATGGGAGTTACTGTCAAAAGAACTTACCAGGGAATTTTGGGGTGCCACCTGGAATCTGCACGGATATACTGGATAAATTACATCAGTATCACCGAGGGTTGTACTCTTCTACAAAATTTTTCTTATAGACTCTTGGCGAATACTAACCAGGTCCACCTTTGGGCCGTTGTTCTTTAACTCGTCACACCCAACCGAAATTGCTAACTTTCAAGATACGGCGATAAATTTGGCACAATTCGACAATGTTCGATAAGCTGGTCCAGAAAATATCAATTCCAGATACAGTTTTGACAAATTTATTTTGCATGGGTTACCAGTGGTGTCTAAAATTCATGAAAAAAATTTCTTATATAAATGTATAATTTTTTATCATTTGATCGTTCCAATGACGAGCTAAGTCCACAATGGTGTAATAAACGGCCGAATCAGTTTATAGGTTATATAAATATAACGTCGCTAAATCGATTTTGTCGTCAAACGTTCGAAAATCATTACAATACGATGTCTCTGCAACCCCGTAGGAGAGGACCAAATTTCTTTCCTAATATATCTAATCTTAACGAAAATAGAAAATGAAAAATGTTTATTTATAAAGAAACAAAGAATTTACTATGCACGGGCAAAAATTTCCATATTGTTACATTTCGACGGAATATGTATTTTGTGTGTGGAACGTTTTCAGATCTGGGTGAGGGGCCCAGCTACAAAATTGTTTAGACCCATTTCGCAGGTGCGCCCAAGCAACTTTAATTGAGCGGGGTCCATCTGGTCCCTACCATTCCCACCCTTCTGTAGCGTGCTAGCTATCTATATACAGCCAGAATATTGCCGCTTTGTTTAACGCTTACTGTCTACTCCTGAAACAGTTGGCTTTAGACGCCGGAGGTTATTTGTTGAGTTGAATTGCTGCGAACTCAGTGAGATGTTTAACTGCCATAATTACAAGTTGAGAGCTATAATGAAAACATGGCACGTTCTGGTCATCTTGGATTATAATCATCCGGGTTTGCTAAGTCGCTGTGGCTTAATATACATACCCTAGTCAGCTGATGCTTAAAAAGAGAGTCTAAGTTTCAGACTATCTATAATCAATCAATTAATAAATACTCCTGACTCCAAATCACATATACAATTAGATTGCCTTTTAACTTTTGGATGATATAGCTCGTTAACATATGCATTCATTGCTTTAGCGACAGCTCCAAGTTTTAACGTCATCGTTTGAACAAGCACCAAGACAAATCGCCATGCGACACTCACCATAGGCCAAACGACCAAAGGAACGCACTCGATACTTCAGAGAAAACGATATTTAAATACATATGCAGGCGTGCTTGAAAAAGATGAAAGGTACAGTTTTTCAAGTTGTTCTTAAAAAAATTTTTTTTAAAATTTTTTAAAATTGTTAATTTTATGCTCCTTTTACCTCAAGAATGTGCAGAGGGCCGAATTTTGTCGCAATGTGCTGCGACTCTAAAGAAAAGCTTGGCTAGCCACGATTAGCCAGTTTGACATTGTCTTGGGCCAAGCCAGACCCTAAATAATATATTAGCTAATAGAAAACCGAGGCTGATATATTGTCACAAGGGCCGAAATTGGATTAAAAGTCAGAAATATATGAAGAAAAAATGCAAAATCACCAAAAAAACGGAAGTGATTGGTAATACATATGGTCATGTTTTCGTAAAACATACCTTCCCGTTACAATAGCATAATTTTCATCTTTAAAAGAGCGTGTTTTACATAGCTACAAGATTAGCGTTGTAAAAGGCGTTCTACAAAAATGTAGAAATCAACGATATTCTGTATTTATTTTTGCTGCATTTATGTGTCTCTCTGATTACTACTAATCTTGCCTTTTTTGGGCCTAGAGCAAAATATTTTCCCTGTAATACAAAATTCCCCACCTGGAAAACCATAAAAAATATTTTTAAGTAGTCCGTTTCGGCTAGTTAAACCCTGAGACGTAGTCGCTCCCGGCTGTACAAAACATACTATCATAGCTTAGCTATTTATTGTATTTATGCCACTTGGCCGTGCCTTTTTGTCATTAACCGGATTGGCTTTGTAAAGAATTGGGCCCTAATAGGCGCGACATTTTAAGGGAATGATACTATTACTATACATGACTTTTTCATTAACATCTAAATAAGAATTTAAATAAAAAAGTTTACTAAAAGATTTACCAAATTACAAACCGTCGTAAAAAAATCCCCTGCATAGATATCTTTAGAACCTAAGCGAAAGCGGTTGGAAATAGATATGTTTTGGCACGCAGTCATGTGTGATTGCTAATGTTTTCGGTATTTTATTTGAATTATTATTCATGGAAAACACATTGCAATGTAAAATCCTGTTCTTTTGAAACAGATATCGTAGTTGTTTTGATTGCCAGACAACTTTGGAAGAGCTTTTTGATGAAAGTTGAATATTTATTTTTATGATGGTGCTTGTGTCAAACTTAATTTGAATAAAAAAAGTTGCGATTGTTGCAGTTCCCTGCAGTTCTCGAATAAGAATGCTCAGATATTTTATTTTATATTGTAAGCAAGGGCACGCGTCACAACTAAGAATCATGACCGAATTGTCGTAGGCCTCAAATGTCTGAATTATGCAAAATTGAAGATTTTCGAATAAAAGAAATGTAGACTTTGATGCTTGTGATGTACATTAGTAAAATGACGACGTAAGATGTGTGTACACTCTCTCAAACATTTTACTCAAATTTCGCGAAGGCGCTGTTTTGCATTTTTAGAGAATTTGAACATGTGAACACTATTCAAACTTATGATGTGAATTATTATAGCAAATCGGGCACAAGGAACATGTATTCAAAAAGTTTGAGCTCAAAATTTAGCTAGAAATTTTAAAACATGACGATTTTCAGAATTCTCTATTAAAGTCGCCGTCAAATTTCGATCAAATTTAAATCAAATTTTGAGCTCAGAATTTGAGCGAAATGTTGAAGGTATGATTATACTTTTAGCTAGTTATCGGCCGATGAGATTAGCTATAGTGATGCAATTTCGTATATGAAAATATATTTCGAATTATAACTGGCAAATTTTACCTGAACAGACACATATTTGTCGTAAAGAAGAAGACAAATACAGGTTTGAAATGTTGCCTTCAACTGCATAATTTTACTGAGATACCTGGCAGCGATAAATATACCTATTTATCTAGCAACAAATCCTTCTTCCCAGATTACAGGAAACATAAAAATTACTTCTGAGCAAAACATTACTCGCTCATATTTGGCGCTTCAACTGCATTTCATGTTACTATTTTAAAAATGTTTTTTTCTAAATTTTAGTGATTTGGAAAAAGACGTCGAAACACTACGAGTGGACGTTGTCAACGGTGAATGCCGATTGAAAATTCGTCATGTCGAACACTTTTCAAATATCCTCGGTGATATTGCCAAAGCAGCTGCCGACCTCAAACGTAATAACAACGCTAAAACCTCAATTTTTTACCTAGTAAACTATTTATTAGTCATGTCAAACACTTTTCAAATATACTCGGTGGTATTGCCAAGGCAGCTGCCGACCTCAAACGTAATAACAACGCTAAAACCTCAAATTTTTAGCTAGCAAACTATTCATTAGTCATGTCAAACACTTTTCAAATATCCTCGGTGATATTGCCAAGGCAGCTGCCGACCTCAAACGTAATAACAACGCTAAAACATCAAATTTTTACCTAGCAAACTATTTATTAGTCATGTCAAACACTTTTCAAATATACTCGGTGATATTGCCAAGGCAGCTGCCGACCTCAAACGTAATAACAACGCTAAAACCTCAAATTTTTAGCTAGCAAACTATTTATTAGTCATGTCAAACACTTTTCAAATATCCTCGGTGATATTGCCAAGGCAGCTGCCGACCTCAAACGCAATAACAACGCTAAAATCTCAAATTTTAGCTAGCAAACTATTTATTAGTCATGTCAAACACTTTTGAAATATCCTCGGTGATATTGCCAAGCCAGCTGCCGACCTCAAACGTAATAACAACGCTAAAACCTCAAATTTTTAGTTTGAAAACTATTTCTATATCTGATTTTCCAACTATCTGATTTTTGTCTGGTGAAGTATTTTCTCCAAGTCAGAACGAAATAGTTAGTAGTAACTAGCAAAGCAAATAGAACCGTAGCGAATGTGGCTACTCTGCGCCTAATGACCATTTCACCTTTCCAACTTCAGCTTTCTGAGCCCGTTAAAACCTCAATATAGCAATCATAGTCCGGCAATACTATAATAGAAACGCTACGGTCATTTTATCAAAGCCATAGGGCTCGTTGTATCTATCTCCAATGGCTAAAAAGGCAAAAAGTTAAAATTTATGAAAGCACAAATTTTAAGAAAAATTATTTGAATACTGATTGTTACGCAGTAAAACTACGACGCATACCTTATTTGATTTATACCTCGCAATTAGAATAGCCATTATCGTATTCAGCACCTACATATAAACTCGCTCTAATAACCTACATATATCGTTATTGAAATAGTGGCAAAAATTAGTGCCAATTACCAAATCCGTCTCGCACGGTTAATAACACACCCACTGTGAGGTTAGAACAGTGAAATCAACATGGTTAGCGGATTAAATTTCCATATAATCCTATCGTTCACCCCAACAAGCAAAATAACTTACTTTACAAAAATTATAAAAATTTAACCTTTTTGGGTGTATTCCTAAACTTTGGTTTATAGCTTGAAAACGGCTGCTTTGTCCAAAAAAACGTAACAGGACAATTGTAGCTGCCGATTTAAACGTTTCTGTATAATGGTCTCCGTTTAGGATTGATATGGCAACAGCTATAATCATAAATGTTGGGTGACCCAATTAGCAAAATTAAAAGGTCTCCAATTCGCGTCGGCAAAACTTATTTTCTTAAAGCATAAGAGCAGCGCAAATACAAGGCTAGGTGCGTATCCACATATACATTTCAGATCAGTCAATGCGAAAATCAGTCAATCTGGTGAAGAGTTATGCAAACGTACATGCGGAGAAAAAAGAATTTTTCTGCAATTATACGCTATTTGAAATTACATTCATTCTCGCATCTTTAAAATTATTCAATACTAGATGGAAACCCTTGACTGCCTTGTATTATAGTATTTTAGCATTTGTGTGATACTGCATGATGCAGTTTATTATAGGCCTTTGATTGAATTCCGATATTATTGTCACATCCATGAAATTGTGGCATTGTTCTCGGGTTTCGTCAGATTTTGCATAAGACGTTGCTCAGCACAGATGTGGTATTTAATGTCACCTTTTTGCAATAGGCCGTTGGAGGTTTAATATTGTCCAACAATAACGATCCTACGCCTTAAACCAGTACCTACAGTTTATATCCTAGCACGTTCAAAGATTCGTGTTCAAAGCTGACGACAGACATGCGATGCGAGACTTCGCTATGAATTAGTACGCATCGCACGACTGTGTAAAACATTTTCGCCTTATAACTATGAAATGCTAAGTAATAAATGTAGCACAGCCATGTTGCGTTAAGTGATTTGTACGCACGGTTATGACGAGTTCAGACGAGTGCGTTAGCACGAGTTTGAACGAGTTAAATAACACAACCGTGTTCACAAATCTCTTAAGGCACGCCTAGCTGTGCTACAACTGACTTGTAATACAGCTAATTTAGCTAAACGTGCGTTAACACATTTTGATGCACGGCTTTAACTATATAAGCTATGTTACAAGATTCGGATAGCTCGTAATATGCAGATGTTGGGTGTATTGTATGTTACACATTTTCCCATTATAATCATTAAAGTGTGTCATTCCTCCACGTATGTTATGCATGGAGTATTTGGGTTCATCCCTACGTGAGCAAACACAAACCAGAGATTTTCAATTATGATTTATTTGCATAATCCCGGGCGAAATATTTTTAAAAATTGAAATAATCATTTGAATGATTTTAGGCGAATATCCGGAATTTCAACTTAGACTCAGAGATGTAATCGAGATGGAAATGGAGAAAGTTGCTCGCGAAGAAAAGTAAGTTATCAAACGTTTCAAAATTTAGTTGTCAGTGGTGATGTTTTAGTAGGCTTAAAGAGCACAAGCAGGTTTGATTCCAGCGATTATTTTCCATGATTCGCCCGGGGAATTTCGGAAGCCCATCAGGTTGAGTTGGGAGTAACCATCCATATTTAGGAAGTATGGAAGAAACAGCTAAACAAAATAGTCGCATAAGCTGCTTACCTACTCCTAACTACCGTCGAGCTTTCAATATAGTATAAATTCGAGAAAATACACAATTTTTTATCAAATTTCCAACTTAATAGAAAATAAGTATAACCCATAATACTATTCCGTGTACCAATAATATGTCTTCCAATTGTGCTTTTTACCACTTTAATCTTTCCATTTTTCCAAGCTATGGGTACCACGCATGTGGTGCAAGTGTATTTCTTTTAGTTTCTAAGTCTTATCATGTGGCAGGTTATCATATACGTCGTTTGTTTTGTCAGGTCTGTTTTTTCAAATATGAGAAATTTAAGTACGGCTTTACGGTAAATGGAATGTTTTGGCGACCAGGTCGCCTCTGCATATCAATATTGCGTTTACTATTTGGTCACCGAAGAGTTAAACGTACAAACAATGACCCCGGAGTGTAGCCGGCAAGCTTCAGCTGGAAGGGTTCCCAAGGATTGTGGGGATTGACTCAAAAGATTTTTGTGATGGTTGCAAATGAAATAAAAATTTTGGCGCATTGAACGAGGGCACTGCCCCACCCATTATCTCTGTACTCCGCGTCTACAATAATCTAAGACGAACCTGACTCTTCTGCATTTAATTCATATTCATTCAAATGCATTGGGGCTATCCGGTAAGTGTCGGCATATTTTTAAGTACGACAGTGTAGTATATATTCAGTTTGGAAAAAAGATAGTTTTCTGCGGTATTGGGTTACCTGACTTTTATTTCCCATTTTTTTCTGAATCTTTCGAAATAGACAGTTAGCCTTATGTTTTTATTCTTGCGACTAGTACATAGTAATGCATGAGTAAACTTATGCTGCGCCCCTTACCATCCTCTTTTGTCAAAAGCAAATGCGATTCCGTTGTTCACTGAATACAAATTGCATTTTTGTATAAAAGAACAGAAATTATATTTCATACATTATGATTGAAAATGTTCACGCACACATTGTTGTTAAAGTACCGTGGCCGAATTTCATTCGCTAATGGCGTTACGGAACAAAAAATATCGAAACTGGATATTGCTATTGAAATCCCAGTTTTGTTCTCTAACAACGTTTTGTACATGGTGTCAAAAGAGGATGGTTGGCATCCGAATCTTAAGTTTACTCTTGCGTTAAACAACAGATAGCCAATAAGAATAAACTGTTTGACAGACGTAGCACATCAGTTGTCTATTATAGATTCTTGGCACAAATGTGTGTAGAATTTGGCTCCGCATATTCCGTTTTTATTTTCTTTTAAATTTCCAACAACTAATATCCAATTGCCTAGAGGTTAAAATGTCCAGCTATCTTCTTTTATCAGTCAATGGCTCCGCATATTCCGTTTTTATTTTCTTTTAAATTTCCAACTACTAATATCCAATTGCCTAGAGGTTAAAATGTCCAGCTATCTTCTTTTATCAGTCAATGGCTCCGCATATTCCGTTTTTATTTTCTTTTAAATTTCCAACTACTAATATCCAATTGCCTAGAGGTTAAAATGTCCAGCTATCTTCTTTTATCAGTCAATGGCTCCGCATATTCCGTTTTTATTTTCTTTTAAATTTCCAACTACTAATATCCAATTGCCTAGAGGTTAAAATGTCCAGCTATCTTCTTTTATCAGTCAATATTTAAGCTATATTTTTTGTATGGCAAGCTTTTAAGGTGATCTAGAATTTACTATATGCTTGACTGATTAGGATTTTAGCATAAAAACGTAACGTAAAAGATGTTACAAGAAAACATGCCTTATATATGTGGTCATACAAACGTACTAGTGTTATTTATACGCACGATAACGTATGTGTGTATTTTAGGGACGTAAAATGAGACCTCCAATCTTCAGTGATCAGTTCTACGCTGCAGTCAGCTTAGTTTAGGGATACTAAAAGTCCCCAGTATTCGTTTAACTACAGCCGACTCTTTTAGGCATTACCATGGTTTGCAGATTTAAAATTAAAACTATTACACGGTTGATTGATATTTTCTGCTTAATTGGCATTGCATTTCTATAGATTCGATGTTATAAATAAATGAACGTGTACAGGCGCTGCGGATTTGCAGATCGTAGTTTCGGCTGCTGGTGTAAATTGTGTGCCACGAAATGGTAAAAATGTGGAGCAAATTAGGACCTTTCGGAGTAAATTCTACTCCAATTAATTTCTGTTTGGAATTCAATTTATACCGAACAAAATGGAGCTATAAACTTATTTTGCTTTTTAATAATTTATTAATTATATAATCGTAAGAACGGTATTAAAATAAAATCTAAAAGGATATTATTACTAATAGAATTAATTTTAGTCGCGAGTACAATAAACTATTTTAGAATTGATTTTATTACAATATAGATTTAAATCTAATCGAATAAAAATTGCCACCAAAAGGAACTGAAACAAATCTACTTCTGTCTGTTTGATTTAATTCAACTAGAATCAATTCTGCAAATGGTAATTCGAATCGAGTGACTAGCTTTGATTTCGTTGAATTGATTCTATCAAAATATACGGCAGAATAAAACCTAGGTCATGATTCAATTCAAGAATTTGTTACCACATCATACCGTGGTGGCCGCACAGACGCAAAGTTGTCATAAAATTATAAAAACCGAAAAATTTATCTCCGTGGCATCGTAAAATATATTAGTTGTAAAGAAATAGTATGGCATGGACCAACTAGTTTTACAGGGTCACTAATTTATTATAAATAAGCTACTTGGAACGCATTGCCTCGCTGCTATTTTTATCGACAAAGACCGACTATTTTATAACAAAAATGATAATTGTAATTACTAGAGAGACCGCAAATTAGCCGAAACGTCCACCCGACGTATGCCTAGTAATCGTAATTCTTTGAGTCTCGGTTTGACTCAAAACACACCTTTGTTAAATGTTACGAACGTTGCAATAGCCACTGAATTATCGTATCTGTAATAATATGTATATCGGAGATACAACCAGGTCATTTCGTGTCACATCGGTGACCGAGTCATCGTGTCACGGTGTAGCGACTCGTTACTGACCCAGTCTTATTTAGATACCGAAAGCGCCCTTCTCTGGACCGTACTCAATATACTAGGATAGCGTCGTTCGTTTGCCTTCGTTGCCTACTCAGACCCTTCTGCAGAGACACAGTGGAAACACTAGTTAAGCTAAACCAAATGCGACGACGACCATTGCACCAAAGTAGTTGCACCAATAAGACCAGAAGAATGAAAAATTGTTTGGAAAGGATGTTGGACTGAGATATGGCGCACTTCCATGCCGTCCAGTATGGATATAGGATTTACAACCTTGGACAGCAATGTGTGTTCGCTGTACCATATGATTTACATGCAAGTACTTCGTAAAGGCTTGCAAGTCGAGTACAAACGACTTCCAACAATGACAAAAAGACTTCCGAAGTACATCCAAGTGCAAGTGGTTACCATATGGCTTGCTCACCTGTTTTTGTCCAGGTTTATAGACCTTAAACAAAACGCAATTTAACCAGTCTATAATAGTTGCCTGCTAAGCGATGGCTACTGCATGATATGAAACTGTTTTCCAAGACTGTTTTTTCGTGGCTTCGCAGAAATATAAGATGGCTGCTTTGGAATGTGGCCTTGTCACTAGATCACTGCTGCTGGGTCATTCATATGGTCACAAAATGGTTATGCCGTTAAATCTCTGATGAAGATGACTTGATATTAATTTAAGGTTCTTGAAAACTGAACCAGAACGAATTGATGCAATTCTGCGCCGATGCAAGCGTCTTACAACGACTATGGTTACGATGAAAAAGTAAGCCCGTAACATGAAGATCATGCCAAGTTGCCAGTAATAGGGAGGGAAAGCCTTGACATGAGTACCATAAGGACAAATATTAGTGCCTAATATCTCATAAAATGATAAAATATTTTATGTTCAGTTATGATCCCATGCCAGATTTAGGTGTTGGATTAACTTAGGCTCAGGCTATAGAAGATCCGCTATGGTGAAAAATTGAGATTATTTAAAAATAGTATCTTCCTCAAAATACTCATATATTTTGCGCAAAATCATCATAAAAAATCAAAGTGCTTGAATTATCTAAACTTAAAACGGCAGAGAATAAACTGTTCCTACTACATCATTCTTTGAGATTAGTTTCTAGCTGAATGCTGATACTATACAAGCTGCTGACATCATCTAAACTGTATGCTTATTAGACGCGCCTCCGAGGGTACGCATTCTAACACTAATCCGTGTGAGAATTGAAAATGACGAGTTCATACTTGTCTAAATTTCTCGTTCAATATTTGAATTCATTATAAGTCTTAACAATCTTACGAAAAGTTTTATTTGCTGTAAATATTTTGAGCTAAATTTTTTTACCTGACATAAAATTCACAATCAAAACATGAAAATTTCAATTTATTTTAGATTGAAAAAGTCAACTCCTGTTTGCGACATACTACAGATATATACTTACATATTTATATATTCATTTTAAGAACAGAACCTTAGTGAAAGAAGTAGTCATATCCACCGGGTCGTTTCGGAATTAAAGATGTTACTTTAGAACTATATATAGTGCTTCATATCAAAGTATTACTACATTTGACATCAAAATATCTGTCGCTATCGAAAATAAACATTTGCAAAGTGATCCATATTATTTTATATCAATTTTTGTCATAAAGTGTGAAAATTTACCTCGTTTCTCTGGAAATACACGCCACATGTTAGTATTCAGAAGGCAGTTTTTACTGTTATTCGCTGTAATCACCTAGTCTAGTAACAGTCATTTCAAATGTTGAGAAGGAATTTTTTACATGCAACCACCAAATTTTTAAAACAAGTACTAATGAGTATAGATTACCACTGATTGTTCGATAGAACTAACCGTGATTAGTTATTAATTCGGGAAAACGTAACGGTTAACAGTTTAGATGACCAATAAACTTCCCAGCACAAGCCACCCACACCCAAACAACAAAAAAACAACACCCCCAAAACCACAAACCCACCACAACAAACAAACAACACAAAACCCACAAAAAACCACACAACACAAACCAACCACAAAAAACACAAACACAAACAACCACACACAAAAAACAAACACAAAACACAAAAACAACACCAAAACCACCACCAACAACAATAATCTTTATTTGCATGTAATATATGGTAAGCGAAAGAATTGTGTAGGTTGTATTATATATATGGAGGATGGAGTGGATATTAGTCAAATCTTTAAAAATTTTTATTTTTGGTATTGGTGAATATTTGGTGAATGGTGTGTGATTTGGTTTAGTTAATAGTGTTTATGTGTTTGAGAAGGGTTGAGAGGAAGAAGGAAAGAAGAGTATTAGTATATTGAGTAGGTAGAGAAGGGGTTTGGTATTAAATAGATGGGTAGAAGAGTGTAAGTGAAGATGATGGTATATGTGAAGAAATGGTGTATTGATATAATATTATTAAGATAGATATTAGTGGTATTGAGTTGAATTAAAAGGTGTGTTTTGAGAAAGAGATAAAGATTATGTTATAGGATAGTGGTGGACATTTGGATGAGATAATTATATTTTGTATAATAGTGGTTTGTGATAAAAAAGAGGAGGATGGTAAGAGTTATTATATAATTAGGATGAAAATAGTGGTCACGATATATTTTTAAATATATTTTAGATGAGGAGATAATTTTTGGTTTTTATATTTTATGATTTGGTTGTGTGGTATATGGATGTGTGGAAAATTTTGATGATATGTAGGTTTTATTTGGTATATTTTGATAGATAATAAGAATAAGTAGTATTGATTGAATTAATTTATATTTATTTAGCGTAAAAAATTAAATATAGATAAAAGAGATTTGTTTAGTTTTTGGTGGAATTTTTATTGATTAGATTAATTATATTGAAAAATAATTTAAATAGTTATTGTAGGATAAATTATTTATTAGATATATTTTTAAATTATAGTTTTAGATTATATAAAAAAATATAAAAAGAAAAAGTTATAGTATTTTGTTTTGTATAGTAATTTTAGAAAAAGAAATATGGAGAGATTTATGAAAGGTTATTTGTCAAATTCAATTTGGGAAATAAAGAGAAATATGGGGTAAGTATTATAAAGATTAAGATGAGAATGAGAAAATAAACCGTGTAATAGTTTTAGTTTTAAATCTGCAAACCATGGTAATGCCTAAAAGAGTCGGCTGTAGTTAAACGAATACTGGGGACTTTTAGTATCCCTGAACTAAGCTGACTGCAGCGTAGAACTGATCACTGAAGATTGGAGGTCTCATTTTACGCCCCTAAAATACACAGTGTTACGTTATTGTGGTATAATAACACTAGTACTTTTGTATGACCACATATATAAGGCATGTTTTCTTGTAACATCTTTTACGTTACGTTTTTATGCTAAAATCCTAATCAGTCAAGCATATAGTAAATTCTAGATCACCTTAAAAGCTTGCCATACAAAAAATATAGCTTAAATATTGACTGATAAAAGAAGATAGCTGGACATTTTAACCTCTAGGCAATTGGATATTAGTAGTTGGAAATTTAAAAGAAAATAAAAACGGAATATGCGGAGCCATTGACTGATAAAAGAAGATAGCTGGACATTTTAACCTCTAGGCAATTGGATATTAGTAGTTGGAAATTTAAAAGAAAATAAAAACGGAATATGCGGAGCCATTGACTGATAAAAGAAGATAGCTGGACATTTTAACCTCTAGGCAATTGGATATTAGTAGTTGGAAATTTAAAAGAAAATAAAAACGAATATGCGGAGCGATTGACTGATAAAAGAAGATAGCCTAACATTTTTAAACCTTTAGGCAATTGGATATTAGTAGTTGGAAATTTAAAAGAAAATAAAAACGGAATATGCGGAGCCAAATTCTACACACATTTGTGCCAAGAATCTATAATAGACAACTGATGTGCTACGTCTGTCAAACAGTTTATTCTTATTGGCTATCTGTTGTTTAACGCAAGAGTAAACTTAAGATTCGGATGCCAACCATCCTCTTTTGACACCAATGTACAAAACGTTGTTAGAGAACAAAACTGGGATTTCAATAGCATATTCAGTTTTGATATTTTTTGTTCTGTAACGCCATTAGCGAATGAAATTCGGCCACGGTACTTTAACAACAATGTGTGCGTGAACATTTTCAATCATAATGTATAATTAAAATATAATTTCTGTTGTTTTATACAAAAATGAAATTTGTATTCAGTGAACAACGGAATCGCATTTGCTTTTGAAAAAAGAGGATGGCAAGCGGAGCAGCTTAAGTTTACTCATGCATTACTATGTACTAGTCGCAAGAATAAAAACATAAGGCTAACTGTCTATTTCGAAAGATTCAGAAAAAAATGGAAAATAAAAGTCAGGTAACCCAATACCGCAGAAAACTATCTTTTTTCCAAACTGAATATATACTACACTGTCGTACTTAAAAATATGCCGACACTTACCGGATAGCCCCAATGCATTTGAATGAATATGAATTAAATGCAGAAGACTCAGGTTCGTCTTAGATTATTGTAGACGCGGAGTACAGAGATAATGGGTGGGGCAGTGCCCTCGTTCAATGCGCCAAAAATTTTTATTTCATTTGCAACCATCACAAAAATCTTTCTGACCAATCCCCACAATCCTTGGGAACCTTTCCAGCTGAAGCTTGCCGGCTACATTCGGGGGTCATTGTTTTTACGTTTAACTCTTCAGGTGACCAAATAGTAAACGCAATATTGATATGCAGAGGCGACCTGGTCGCCAAAACATTTCATTTACCGTAAAGCCGTACTTAAATTCTCTCATATTGAAAAAACAGACCTGACAAAACAAACGACGTATATGATAACCTGCCATAGGATAAGACTTAGAAACTAAAAGTAATACACTTGCACCACATGCGTGGTACCCATAGCTTGGAAAAATGGAAAAGATTAAAAGTGGTAAAAAGCACAATTGGAAGACACATTATTGGTACACGGAATAGTATTATGGGTTATACTTATTTTCTATTAAGTTGGAAATTTGATAAAAAATTGTGTATTTTCTCGAATTTATACTATATTGAAAGCTCGACGGTAGTTAGGAGTAGGTAAGCAGCTTATGCGACTATTTTGTTAAGCTGTTTCTTCCATACTTCCTAGATATCGATGGTTACTCCGACTCAACCTGATGGGCTTCCGAAATTCCCCGGGCGAATTAGTGGAAAATAATCGCTGGAATCAAACCTGCTCTTTTTTTAAGCCTACTAAAACATCACCACTGACAACTAAATTTTGAAACGTTTGATAACTTACTTTTCTTCGCGAGCAACTTTCTCCATTTCCATCTCGATTACATCTCTGAGTCTAAGTTGAAATTCCGAAAGATATCCGCTCAAAATCATTCAAATGGGATTATTTCAATTTTTAAAATTACTTCGCCCGGGTTATTATGCAAAAAAATCATAAATTGAAAATCTCTGGTTTGTGAAATTTGCTCACGTAGGGATGAACCCAAATACTCCATGCATAACATACGTGGAGGAATGACACACTTTAATGATTATAATGGGAAAATGTGTAACATACAATACACCCAACATCTGCATATTACGAGCTATCCGAATCTTGTAGCATAGCTTCTATAGTTAAAGCCGTGTATCAATATGTGTTAACGCACGTTTAGCTAAATTAGCTGTATTACAACTCAGTTGGAGCACGGAAAAGTGTGAATTAAGAGATTTGAAGTCACGGTTGTGTTTAACTTGTCCAAACTCGTGATAACGTACTCGTGTGAACTCGTCATAACGGTGCGTGCGAATCTCTTAACGCAAGATGACTGTGCTACATTTATTACTTAGCATTTCATAGTTATAAGGCGAAAATGTTTTACACAGTCGTGCGATGCGTACTAATTCATAGCGAAATCTCATCGCATGTCTGTCGTCAGCTTTGAACACGAATCTTTGAACGTGCTAGGATATAAACTGTAGGTACTGGTTTAAGGCGTAGGATCGTTATTGTTGGACAATATTCAAACCTCCAACGGCCTATTGCAAAAAGGTGACATTAAATACCACAACTGTGCTGAGCAACGTCTAATGCAAAATCTGACCAAACCCGAGAACAATGCCACAATTTCATGGATGTGACAATAAATTATCGGAATTCAATCAAAGGCCTATAATAAACTGCATCATGCAGTATCACACAAGAAATGCTAAAATACTATAATACCAAGGGCAGTCAAGGGTTTCCATCTAGTATTGAATAATTTTAAAGATGCGAGAATGAATGTAATTTTAAATAGCGTATAATTGCAGAAAAACTCTTTTTTATCCGCATGTACGTTTGCATAAGTGTTCACCAGATTGACTGATTTTCGCATTGACTGATCTGAAATGTATATGTGGATACGCACCTAGCCTTGTATTTGCGCTGCTCTTATGCTTTAAGAAAATAAGTTTTGCCGACGCGAATTGGAGACCTTTTAATTTTGCTAATTGGGTCACCCAACATTATATGATTATAGCTGTTGCCATATCAATCCTAAAAGGAGACCATTATACAGAAACGTTTAAATCGGCAGCTACAATTGTCCTGTTACGTTTTTTTCGGACAAAGCAGCCGTTTTCAAGCTATATGCCAAAGTTTAGGAATACACCCAAAAAGGTTAAATTTTTATAATTTTTTGTAAAGTAAGTTATTTTGTTTGTTGGGGTGAACGATAGGATATATGGAAATTTAATCCGCTAACCATGTTGATTTCACTGTTCTAACCTCACAGTGGGTGTGTTATTAACCGTGCGAGACGGATTTGGTAATTGGCACTAATTTTTGCCACTATTTCAATAACGATATATGTAGGTTATTAGAGCGAGTTTATATGTAGGTGTTGAATACGATAATGGCTATTGTAATTGCGAGGTATAAATCAAATAAGGTATGCGTCGTAGTTTTACTGCGTAACAATCGGTGTAGACAAATAATTTTTCTTAAAATTTGTGCTTTCATAAATTTTAACTTTTTGCCTTTTTAGCCATTGGAGATAGATACAACGAGCCCTATGGCTTTGATAAAATGACCGTAGCGTTTCTATTATAGTATTGCCGGACTATGATTGCTATATTGAGGTTTTAACGGGCTCAGAAAGCTGAAGTTGGAAAGGTGAAATGGTCATTAGGCGCAGAGTAGCCACATTCGCTACGGTTCTATTTGCTTTGCTAGTTACTACTAACTATTTCGTTCTGACTTGGAGAAAATACTTCACCAGACAAAAATCAGATAGTTGGAAAATCAGATATAGAAATAGTTTTCAAACTAAAAATTTGAGGTTTTAGCGTTGTTATTACGTTTGAGGTCGGCAGCTGGCTTGGCAATATCACCGAGGATATTTCAAAAGTGTTTGACATGACTAATAAATAGTTTGCTAGCTAAAATTTGAGATTTTAGCGTTGTTATTGCGTTTGAGGTCGGCAGCTGCCTTGGCAATATCACCGAGGATATTTGAAAAGTGTTTGACATGACTAATAAATAGTTTGCTAGCTAAAAATTTGAGGTTTTAGCGTTGTTATTACGTTTGAGGTCGGCAGCTGCCTTGGCAATATCACCGAGTATATTTGAAAAGTGTTTGACATGACTAATAAATAGTTTGCTAGGTAAAAATTTGATGTTTTAGCGTTGTTATTACGTTTGAGGTCGGCAGCTGCCTTGGCAATATCACCGAGGATATTTGAAAAGTGTTTGACATGACTAATGAATAGTTTGCTAGCTAAAAATTTGAGGTTTTAGCGTTGTTATTACGTTTGAGGTCGGCAGCTGCCTTGGCAATACCACCGAGTATATTTGAAAAGTGTTTGACATGACTAATAAATAGTTTACTAGGTAAAAAATTGAGGTTTTAGCGTTGTTATTACGTTTGAGGTCGGCAGCTGCTTTGGCAATATCACCGAGGATATTTGAAAAGTGTTCGACATGACGAATTTTCAATCGGCATTCACCGTTGACAACGTCCACTCGTAGTGTTTCGACGTCTTTTTCCAAATCACTAAAATTTAGAAAAAAACATTTTTAAAATAGTAACATGAAATGCAGTTGAAGCGCCAAATATGAGCGAGTAATGTTTTGCTCAGAAGTAATTTTTATGTTTCCTGTAATCTGGGAAGAAGGATTTGTTGCTAGATAAATAGGTATATTTATCGCTGCCAGGTATCTCAGTAAAATTATGCAGTTGAAGGCAACATTTCAAACCTGTATTTGTCTTCTTCTTTACGACAAATATGTGTCTGTTCAGGTAAAATTTGCCAGTTATAATTCGAAATATATTTTCATATACGAAATTGCATCACTATAGCTAATCTCATCGGCCGATAACTAGCTAAAAGTATAATCATACCTTCAACATTTCGCTCAAATTCTGAGCTCAAAATTTGATTTAAATTTGATCGAAATTTGACGGCGACTTTAATAGAGAATTCTGAAAATCGTCATGTTTTAAAATTTCTAGCTAAATTTTGAGCTCAAACTTTTTGAATACATGTTCCTTGTGCCCGATTTGCTATAATAATTCACATCATAAGTTTGAATAGTGTTCACATGTTCAAATTCTCTAAAAATGCAAAACAGCGCCTTCGCGAAATTTGAGTAAAATGTTTGAGAGAGTGTACACACATCTTACGTCGTCATTTTACTAATGTACATCACAAGCATCAAAGTCTACATTTCTTGCATTCGAAATCTTCAATTTTGCATAATTCAGACATTTGAGGCCTACGACAATTCAGTCATGATTCTTAGTTGACGCGTGCCCTTGCTTACAATATAAAATAAAATATCTGAGCATTTTCATATTCGAGAACTGCAGGAACTGCAACAATCGCAACTTTTTTCTCAGAATTAAGTTTAACAAGCACCATCATAAAAATAATATTCAACTTTCATCAAAAAGCTCTTCCAAAGTTGTCTGGCAATCAAAACAACTACGATATCTGTTTCAAAAGAACAGGATTTTACATTGCAATGTGTTTTCCATGAATAATAATTCAAATAAAATACCGAAAACATTAGCAATCACACATGACTGCGCGCCAAAACATATCTCATTTCCAACCGCTTTCGCTTAAATTCTAAAAATATCTATGCAAGAGATTTCCGACGGTTAGTAATTTGGTAAATCTTTTAGTAAACTTTTTTATTTCAATTCTTATTAGATGTTAATGAAAAAGTCATGCATAGTAATGCATCATTCCCTTAAAATGTGCGCACCTAGGGCCCAATTCTGTTACAAAGCCAATTCCGGTTAGTGACAAAAAGGCACGGCCACAGTGGCATAAATACAATAAATAGCTAAGCTATGCTAGTATGTTTGTACGAGCCGGGAGCGACTACGTCTCAGGGTTTGACAGCCGGAACGGACTACTAAAAATATCTATTAGATTCAGGTGGGGAATTTGTATTACAGGGAAAATATTTTGCTCTAGGCCCAAAAAAGGCAAGATTAGTAGTAATTAGAGACGCATAAATGCAGCAAAAATAAATACACAATATCGTTATTTTCAACATTTTTGTTTAAACGCCTTTTACAAGCTAATCTTGTAGCTATGTAAAACACGCTCTTTTAAAGATGAAAATTATGCTATTGTAACGGGAAGGATGTTTTACGAATACATGACCATATGTATTACCAATTTCCGTTTTTTTCGTGATTTTGCATTGTTGTCGTATATTTCTGACTTTTAGAGCCGATTCCGGCCCTTGTGACAATATATCAGCCTCGGTTTACTATTAGCTAATATATTTGTAGGGTCTGGCTCGGCCCAAAAAATGTCAAACTGGCTAATCGTGGCTAGCCAAGCTTTGCTTTAGAGTCGCAGCACATTGCGACAAAATTCGGCCCTGCTGCACACATCTTAAGGTAAAAGAGGCATAAAGTTAAGTATTTTAAAAAATTGTAAAAAAAATTTTTTTTAAGAACAACTTGAAAAGCTGTACCTTGCATCTTTTTCAAGCACACTCATTGTATTTAAATATCGTTTTCTCTGACGATCGAGTGCGTTCCTTTGGTCGTTTGGGCTATGGTGAGTGTCGCATGGCGATTTGTCTTCATCTTTGTCGAACGATGACGTTAAAACTTGGAGCTGTCGCTAAAGCAATGAATGCATATGTTAACAAGCTATATCATCCAAAAGTTAAAAGGCAATCTAATTGTATATGTGATTTGGAGTCGAGAATTATTATTTAATTGATTGATTATAGATAGTCTGAAACTAGACTCTCTTTTTAAGCATCAGCTGACTAGGGTATGTATATTAAGCCACAGCGACTTAGCAAACCCGGATGATTATAATCCAAGATGACCAGAACGTGCCATGTTTTCATTATAACTCTCAACTTGTAATTATGGCAGTTAAACATCTCACTGAGTTCGCAGCAGTTCAACTAAACAAATAACCTTGGCGTCTAAAGCCAACTGTTTCAGGAGTAGACAGTAAGCGTTAAACAAAGCGGCAATATTCTGGCTGTATATAGATAGCTAGCACGCTACGAAGGGTGGGAATGGTAGGGACCAGATGGACCCCGCTCAAATTAAAGTTGCTTGGGCGCACCTGCGAAATGGGTCTAAACAATTTTGTAGCTGGGCCCCTCACCCAGATCTGAAAACGTTCCACACACAAAATAATATTCCGTCGAAATGCAACAATATGGAAATTTTTGCCCGTGCATAGTAAATTCTTTGTTTCTTTATAAATAAACATTTTTCATTTTCTATTTTCGTTAAGCTTAGATATATTAGGAAAGAAATTTGGTCCTCTCCTACGGGGTTGCAGAGACATCGTATTGTAATGATTTTCGAACGTTTGACGACAAAATCGATTTAGCGACGTTATATTTATATAACCTATAAACTGATTCGGCCGTTTATTACACCATTGTGGACTTAGCTCGTCATTGGAACGATCAAATGATAAAAAATTATACATTTATATAAGAAATTTTTTTCATGAATTTTAGACACCACTGGTAACCCATGCAAAATAAATTTGTCAAAACTGTATCTGGAATTGATATTTTCTGGACCAGCTTATCGAACATTGTCGAATTGTGCCAAATTTATCGCCGTATCTTCGAAAGTTAGCAATTTCGGTTGGGTGTGACGAGTTAAAGAACAACGGCCCAAAGGTGGACCTGGTTAGTATTCGCCAAGAGTCTATAAGAAAAATTTGTAGAAGAGTACAACCCTCGGTGATACTGATGTAGTTTATCCAGTATATCCGTGCAGATTCCAGGTGGCACCCCCAAAATTCCCTGGTAGGTTCTTTTGACAGTAACTCCCATCCCATTCGGTTGCTGTGTAGGTATAGACTGCATTAAGGAATTTTTGGAGGTGCTGAGAAACATGGGGTAGTCTAAAGCCCCAAGCAATTTAAGGGGCAGTCTATAGCCCAACCCCATCCCCCGAAGTACGTTTTTGTTCGCAAATATCACCAGAGAACCCCGAGCGATACCTCCTGAAATCCTTGGAGGTACGCCGAAACGCAACCTCATCATCAGATAAGACAAAGTGCAAGAGTATTAAAGAGCGTCATGCTGTTTTATAAATTTCTAACGTGAACTCTTGGTATTACATATATTCAGTTAATCCGTGTCAGTAGGTCAAAAAATGCGCAATGTCTGTTTAAAATTTTATATAATATTTTAGAGCAACTGCAAAAAAAAATTTGGCCTAAAAGTTGAATTGGCCAATCGTTTATGTACTTTTATCATTAAAAAACATAATCGTAAAAAATGCTTAATTTGTACTTCCCGTGAACTTAAATCCTCTGTAAACCTTTTTATACCAACAACGTACATTTGTATTTAGAATAAATCTAACTCGCTCGAAAGAGTCTTTGAGCAACGCCCGCGAATTGGTGGCGTTCAGCTGAGCAGCTCGACGAATGCCGCGTACTTCGCTTTGCAACGCACGAGCTCGGTCGTAAGCATCGCGTAGTGTTCGTAGTGAAATCGTAACAGTTGGCTCGTGTTGCTGTTGAGTCCCCGTGGTTGACGATGACGATGATGTGTAGCCGCCTGAAGGATGTTCTGAAATCAAAGAATTGGATTAAATTTTTAACATACAAAATGTTTTACACAAAATTTGTGAAAAAGTAATTTTGAAAACCGCAGTACTTTGTGTTTCTGAAATTAATATAGAGTACCTTTACTGACCGCTGACATAAAATGCCAACACCCATTGTAAAAAAGTGAGTTTGCCATAAGGCAATAACTATACACATGAGTTGTAATATATATTATTTTCGAGGCTCCCTATGAAATGGAGCAACAGCTCCTAGATAGCTCATGGGTTGGCTACGCCGCTTCCAATTATGCAGACAGCATTACATTCCTGGTTCCGACTTACGTCTTACCATCTATCCAACGACATTCTTCGTGGGTGAAAAACGTAATGCTTGCAAATAGCTTGACCAGTAATCCAAATCGTCATAGGTCGCATTACTACTGTATGAGCTATACTGACTATTGTCATAATTATTAAAATTGTGCAATTGGTTATAAATACAGCTGCACTTCCCGTTGTGTAGACGCTCATCGTTATATTGTAGACATATATCATTATTTTGTAGGCTCATATCATTATTCCTTTGGGCACTTATCATTATTCTGCCACCACTTAATATTTTGTAAGCATGTATCAATATTCTTTAAACACCTATCATTATTCCGCAGAAACTTATTTCTATTACGTAAGCCAGTGGCACTAATACTCATTGTTTCAGCTATATTATTAAAATTATTAAACTTTCTGCGGTTGTTATAAGCATTACACGCATAATTTGTATCTTTATAATTATAATGGTTATTATATTTACGTTTCGTATTATAACAATTCGTATAATGTAATAAATGTCGTCTTCGGTTAGGGCCATTATTATTGTCGTAATTAACTAATCCACTAATTCCGCCGCTAGTACCAATTACACTATTGCTAAGCTTAGACAGAAACTTTCTTGGGTTAAGGTTAGACTGCAGCTGCAGTAAGCTGCAATGCATTGTTTCTTCTACAATAATAATAGCTGTCTATAAACTGCTTAAGTATTTTAAGTTAAGTGTTTAAGATTAACTTTCAATAATTAAACTACAGTGCATGAATCTAATTCATAGCTACTAAAACTAAAAGCCATCTAACGCATGCTTTTAAAAACGGTGATATATATTTATTCGTAATATTATTAAATGGTGGACAAATTCGTGTGTATATTTATCGTTCTGAAAACAATATACTTCTGGCTAAGTATATTCAAGGTAGTAACCTGATTGTTATGAAAACTGCAACAATTTTACGTGACAATCCATTCGAAATGACCTGTAGCGAATCATCAGGTGAAGGGTTAGCTCAGGGTATCGGCCGAAGGCGCTTGGTGTCAGCTTATCGACGGAACGCACTGAACATCTTCCGGTCGGAATGTCGCTAATCGAGGTCAGCAGTTGACCAAAATAAGGTTCGCTCCTAACCCCTGACCTCTACTGCGGAAACCCGGCTTATTATAGTTTCATTGAACAACTCGCTTCTCAGAAAATCGAGCAGGGATCTCTCGCTTCTGATGCCAGCCGGTGTATGACCAGCGGTCGGAGACATAACGCCAAATGTATGGGCGTATAATATCGTCATTGTGGGGCAAAGTAATAGCTGGCTGCTAAGAGAGGCTCACGTTTTGTATTTGTAGCCTGATGCCAGATAGATTCTGAGCAGTGGCTCTTGTGAACGATGAACTGGTGGTTTCCAAAATTTCGTTTGGGTGTGCCAGATTGTCCTATGCTGGGAACTGCAGTGTAATGCAGAAGATAACGCTGAATCGCAAAAAAAACGTCTGGCGGTGCTGGTAAAGAATCAAACCGCGGCTGCTACACAAATTAGCGCCCCCAATTAGCGCTGACAGAAGCGCTCGAGCTGGATCGCAGCCAAGCGGGTCACGGTGCAATTAAGGCATTCCTGA
>JASANE010015513.1:0-50603 GCA_030248225.1 Trileptium ribeirensis
TGGAGCAAATTGTCACGCCGAGAAAACTTTGTATCGCATACTGGGCATTGAAGCAACGGCTGGTCGTTGTGTGCCAATATTTTATGACGTCGTAGATTTGACTTTGTTGAAAAGCTAGCTTCACATTCATCGCATATGTGTTCCATTTCTGTAGACAATAAGACAACTGCTTTCCCTTTTTAATAAAACTAATCCGTGTCTCATCAATGTTAGCGTATATTAAGCTCACAGCAAACTGACGCCAAACATCTGCCGCTGTTAAAATTTGATTGATTACTTAACGGTTCAGCTTAAACACCGGGTTTTGAATTTTGGAAATTTAAGCTTATATGGGAAACATCTGCCACTCGGTGATTAATTGTCAGGACGCTTATTTAGCTTAAATGGTGTTTTGAATTTTGGAAATTTAAGCATATATATAGTTGCTTTTGTCGGCTTATGTTTTATTAAATAGCGATGGATGGTCGACTTATTGCTTCTATTTTTAATTCCACACTTAATCAGACGGAATGCCCAATGTGGTGGGAGGCTCGTCGAAATCGGATTACTGCTTCAAACTTTGGTCGATTAGCTAGTGCCAAGACTGATTTTGTATTACAGCGGCTTGCGTCGGATATTAAGAAACCAATAAATTCTTTTATACCTACAGCGTGCTTAGTTGGATTAACTGAAGAGGAGAATGCGAAGACAGCATATGTAAATTATCAGAAACATTGTTTTAATCGTGCAGTTACCCTTCATAAAGTTGGTTTATGTGTGCCTGCTAATGCCCCATACCTAGGTAGTACACCCGACGGTATAATTACTGCGCCCGATTATCCAGAACCTAAGGTATTAGAGGTTAAATGCTTGCATGATACCAGTTTCGAACCTAGATCTATATTAGAAATAGCGAAGTATAGAAAATCAAACTTTTACTGCAAGGTTGACCCCAATACAGGTGAGTTTCAGCTTAAGAAAAAACACAGGTATTACTACCAAGTATTAGGAGAATTAGCAGTCACTGGACTGTCTTCGGCTCATTTTGTTATCTATGCCCCTAGAACTACCGAAATCAAGGTTATTGAAATACTCTTCGATAAGAACTGCTGGGAAATCCTACACAAAAAGCTCGAGCGGTTCAATCGTCGGTACCTCACCCACACGGAAGACACAATTAACTCATCGAACTGCGTCCCTATCCAGGACATTATCGAGCCAATGGACACAGAATAAGCTTCCAACTATTCATTTTAACCACATCAATGGTATTCATACACCAGACGATAAAAAACAATCCAAATCCTATTTCATACTTGATAAGGACTCACTAGAAACCCTCATAGCAGACACGTATCTACATTACGATCAAAAAATCCAACAGTCCCCAGATAAGTTTGTTCTAATCAAAGATACGGGTGTTGCGGTGGGAATAGTTTCATCAAGCCAGGTCTTATCTACAAGATTAAAGATAGTGTACGTTGCCTCGGGACATAAAATAATTACAGCTTTTGCTTATTAGGTATCAAGTGGAGACCAGATGCTTAGCAACACTAAGCAGCATCAACACTACTTATTTATTCCAACTTTCTCACATCATGTGTCTATTCTACTCTTGTTTCAGGTTCTTTATGAAGTTACCAAACGTCGATTTCGATCACATTATTCCTAAGCATTTACTAGATTGTGATACTAAATCAAGGTTTAATTTTAATAAGAAGGAACTAAAGCATCTTATTATCCAAACCTACCTATACTACGACCACAGTCTACAGCAGTCGGAGGATAAAGTTGCGTATTTCAAGTATTCCGGCCACCCAGTTGGAAAAGTAAACGCGACAGGCAAAGATTCGCACTGGCTCAAAATTGTCTATATATCAACTTGGAATAAAACAATCACTGCTTTCCCGTACTGAATATCTAAAACATGACAAACAGTGTGGAAACTATTGAAATGGAACTTCGATACTTATCCGTTGTCGAAATTATCTTTTATGTCAGATGTAATTTTGAAAGAGTAGAAAAGGAACTGTTTACTCCTGAGAAGCTAAAACTTATTAACCGAGCTATAAGATTCGATAACACTCCAGTTTATAAGCCACGGTACCGTATTTACCTTCACTGAGATGGATCGCACGGTTAACACCAGCCATTACTTCGATATATGTGAGGGTATATTAGAACATGTGAAACTGAATTGCGAGGGATGTCAAATCCAGTCGGCGGAAGTGTGGAACCACTGGGGTAAAAACGGTTGCAAGTTCGATTTTGGTTTTTATGCGGATATATTTATAGACACAGTGCTAAAGGATCTCGAGCTACAGACTACCGACAGGGACCAAACCGTTCTCGGAATAGACATATACTATACGCATTGCTACTGTACTGAGAAGCGACTACAAGATAAACCCGTTACTGACGCGATGGAAGATCAGATGCTCGTAGATGTGACTATTGAAAGGACATTGCCTATAGCAATTATTAAAAAGCCGTGGATATTAAAAAGCAATTATTAAATAGTTTGGACAATGGATCGCCTATGCAGCCTACTAGTAGCGTCCCTTATTATTATCATCGTAACTATAACATTATCAGGGGTAATATTAAAGACGAATCCGCTACACGAACCCGAAGACGATAAAGCTTTGTTTTGTCGAATTTTTTATTTCGGTGTAGACTCGACTACTATCAAATTGTGTTCGTCAGTTATATACTTATACAAAGATGGGATGAAGTACAATATCAGCCCTACAGCTTTAAATAAAGCTAGGTTTGATGCATGTAGGCACCACAGGTTTGAAGACTATACAATTGAAACGATGCATAATTTAAACGTAACTCTTAGCACATTTGAAGTCCGCGATATGTGTAATCTTTAAAGGATGGATAAATTATATTTTGACCCCAGTAATCCGTTAGGGTTAGGCTCAGCGCTAAGTTTGTATAGAGCAGCAAGGAAAGCTGGTCACACTGTTACTCTAAAACAAGT
Source organism: Trileptium ribeirensis (assembly GCA_030248225.1). Classification (NCBI taxonomy): domain Eukaryota; kingdom Metazoa; phylum Nematoda; class Enoplea; order Enoplida; family Thoracostomopsidae; genus Trileptium; species Trileptium ribeirensis. The sequence continues at coordinate 2,969 of JASANE010015513.1, forward strand.
GAAAGAATTTTTGCAAAGCCAGCAAGCTTATACACTGACCCGGAAGCGGACTAAGAAAAATTTTAAAAGAGTTCGCTACATTGTTTCGGATCTTTACGATATATTTCAATCAGATTTAGCCGATATGCAGGGTCTTGCCAAGCACAATGATGGCTTTAAATACATACTTGTTGTAATAAACTGTTTCTCCAAATTTTGTTGGGGTGTGCCGCTTAAATCTAAAACTGGTCAATCACTAACTGTAGCCTTATCCCCTATACTTGATTCGCTCCTTCCCGAGAAACCCCGTAACTTTATTGTGTCAGCTAATTTTTATCGTAAGTATAATTTACATAAACTTTGCTCTCACTTACAGCGAATAGGACATAATGCTACCTTTGATCCTCATGATATGATGCCCCCGCTACTCTTAAGGCTACCGGAGGGAACCGTACTAGTACATCACACAGGGAAGGTCATTTTGACAGGTATTAAAAAGGCTTGTAAGATCTCCAAGGTTCTAATTAAAATCGAAAAGCTAATCACTGTTCCTAGCGTTTGTTATAATGGCCTACATCATATTTGACGACATCGGTTAACTTACATGCAATCTCCCGCATCCTATTAACACCCAAAATTCACAGTGCGCAGTAGTTCAGTATACACTCCCGCCATACGTCAAGTTTGTGGAGGTAGATTTCGTAGAGCCTAGCCATTACCATAGTGCCCAGGCTAGAATATTGCTCGCAAACACAAACACAACTTTAATTCCCACTTATCGAGATATCCGTGTCGATACCCTTGAGAAAATTAAGTTGTCCCTCGTTACTACGGATACTATTAACCCCCGTGACCCCTTTCTTGTGGCATTACAAATTATTAAAAAGGCTACTATTCCCTCGTGACTAAGTGAAAATGGATCCCGCTTTAATCAGGCTTATTGCTGGCAGCTCTCGGCATCCAATACCACTAAAAATTAGTAAACTTTCCCGCACCGCACGCAAGAAGAAAAGTATTAAAAAGAAGAAGCGACGTGTGACGAAGGGAGGAAGATCTAAAAAACAACGTAAACACTAACATGGCGTTTTCACCTCACCCAAAATGCAGCGTATCGGGTTTGAAATTAACATCGTCACCTCCCGTGCAAGACGAAATTCAAAGTGTACAAGTTGTAGAAAGCGCGTGTTTCACAGGCCTACCGTCAGAAGATCATCTTACCCGACTCGAGTTCAGATTCGGAGGCACATCGGACTATATTGACGTAGACTCGATAATGTTATATTTAGAAGTAGATGTTTTAAACATAGAAAAACCAACACCCCCGGCAGCAGTAGAAACCAGTAAAAACCCTAAGAAGAAACCAGCACCTAAGCAGAAAAGGGATATTACAGATGACGGCTCAGGACTTGCAAATTTATTTCTATACACCCTATTTGAAAAAGTAGAGTTAAAATTGCAGGAAAAACTGTATCTCTAGAACAGTCAAACTACCCATATATTATGTATACACTTTTCCACTTATATTTTCCCGAAACAGTGAGAAAAAATTTACTACGGACGTGCATATGCGAGCCAGATGAAGCATTTGCCTTCGATAACATAGACACCAATTTGGCTATTAACCAGAGAAAATTAAACTTAAGAGGGAGCAGTGGTCAAGTTTACGGGCGTGTTTTTACAGATTTCCTAAACACAGGTAGATTTATCCCTGGTAATGTTCCCATGAGTATATTTTACCGCACAAAACCTACATTTAGTGTCGTAGCGAAACCCGGAGTTAAGTGCATAATCAAAATCAAACAAGCCAAGCTATATACGCCCTACGTTACATTGACACCTCAAAGCTTTGCGAAGCATCAGCGAATATTAGCCACATCAGGATTCAAGTACCCGGTAGTACGTCACTCTATTACAACCAAATCACTTGGTGTGGGCGATATGAATGTATCATGGCCTTTCATTAGCAATGGTCGAGTGCCTAGGAAGATCACCCTATTTCAAGTTAGCTCAGCGGCATATAATGGACAAGTAGACAAAAATCCATTCAACTTTCTAGATTTTCACTTACAATCGTTACAAGTTTTCGTCAACAAAAAATCGTACCCGTATAATGTCCCCCTAACATTTAACAGGGATAATGAAAATGTTAGAATGTACCAAAATTTTTTTAGAGGAACAGATTACGTTAACCTTGAGCCAGGCTTTGACAACTTCCAATACGGTTATGGATACTTTATGATGCCTATAACCTTGACTAGAGACGGTACAACCAACTGTGGCTATGTCTCCACAACAGAGTTTGGTAATGTAGATATAGAACTTGGGTATTCCAAACCATTAACAGAGCCTATAATGCTACTAATTTTATCGGAAATAGAGTGCACACTTACCGTCAAAGAGCATGGAGAATTCGCTTGGTCAGAGTGATATACTACTAACTCCACCCTACAATGCCATAGTTTCAGGATCAACCCAGTCAGGAAAAAGTTTTTTCGTTAGAGAACTATTGCGATACCGTAAGGATTTACATTCCATACCATTTGAACGAATATTGTATTGCTATGGGACACCAGAAACCGAATTATTTTCACTCGAAGAGGTGAAGCTAATCCCTGGTTTTCCCGATTTCATATTCGAAGAAACTGATATCCCTAGGCATACACTAATTATTTTGGACGATTTAATAGAAACCATGGTAGGCGACCGCAGAATTATCAATCTTTTCACTAAAATGAGACATCGTTTAATATCAGTAATTTTTATTGTTCAGAACTTTTATTTTTGTCCCAAAGTAGGACCCGCGATAAGGAGAAACACGGATTATTATTTCCTATTTCAAAATCGGGGGGACCAAGCCATGATAGCTTCATTAGAGTTGAGAATGTTCCCCGGGAAGAAAAATTATCTTAGCAGTGCATATACGAAAGCTTTAAAAAGACAATATGGATATCTTATGGTTAATCTCAAGCCAAACACTCCTCCCGAAATAACGTTAGCGAAGGTATCTTACCGTACGAACAGACTTACGTATACATATAATGAGTTCCGACGTTAAACAAAATGTAGAAACCCTAATCTACATTGCCACAGCTCCGAAACATTATGTGAGGTGTATCTTATCAACAGCATCTCCATCCCTCATCAGGGCGATAGCCGAAATTTGTCGTAATATAGAAAATGGGAACGTGAAACTAACAGCTAAGCAAGCACATTGGGTCAAAGGAGGTAGGATTAAGAATAAGATTGCCACCCTAGCTTCGAAACGCGTAAGCATAACTCGAAAAAATCAATATTAAAAAGAACGGGCTACAACATAGTACCCCATATTGTAACCATAGTTAAACCTATTTTTCCGAAAATATTTAAGAATGGATGAGCCTAAAAAATATGCCCTAGTAGAAGAAGGATTGTTTAACAAGCTTAAAGTAGGGAGCAGTGGTGTTACTCCACAACCAAAACAAGACATAACCATAGTAACCAAAGCTTCAGCACCTACAACTCTACAGGATATAGTAGACGTACTACCCCGTCAGCTGCGCAATAGAGCTAAGATTATGGCCCACTATTTGGAAGAACACGTACAACTAGACCCACAGGAGAGAGTTATCTACGAAGACGGCTATGTTGGTTCTCATTTGATCGACCTAATAAGATACTTTGTTACATCTCCCATTATTAAAATAGATCGACCAGCAGATGCCACCAGGTTTTACAAATTTATTAAAAAGGCAGGAGTTCCTTCCTCAGCTATCGCAAGACGCATCAGTCATGGATCACGAAAACAGCGATGGGAACACGAATGAACGCAATCTTACAACAGAAGACGGCCAGGACGTTTACGTATTTTTCACAGGATGGTCACCTCTCTCTAATTTCTACGTGTCAAGCTTCATATACAAAGACATACCATACCACAGCGCGGAACAACTTTATCAAGCTAAAAAGGCCTATTACTTCAAAGACTTCAAAGCCTATTACCAAATACTACAGTGTCGCTCACCGTCCAGAGCCTATCAACTGGGATCGAATATTACAGACTTTGATATGGAAAAATGGGAAAAAGTTCGGTATGATATGATGTTGGATACCCTTATAGCCAAATTTACTAGAAACCAGACCCTTAAGCAGAAACTACTCAGCACGAATGAAAAGTTTTTAGTGTTTGCAACTGAACACGATAACTATTGGGCTTCAGGCTTACACCCATTAGATAACAGGCACCGCAAAATTAACGAGCTCCCCGGAGATAATATGCTTGGTAGATTATTGATTGTTGTTAGAGATCGTATTAAATGATTATTGGTGTGTATAATGTGCATTGGTGTTGTTTTATAAATAAAATGAAAAATCAATCTGCTTCTTCTACTACAACTTCTTACGGGATTATTGGTGTTTCAGGATCATATAATAACAGCTACTACTACCTACGCTATGGCTCACAGCGAAGTAATCGACTTACTACACCCTCACCATAATTTGCAGATCACGAATACGATGGAATCATTACACCGATTTATAAACCGAAAGGCGCGGCAAGATATAGTGAAGCCTGGGTTTGGAGAAATTCAACGACGGTTTTATAACTGGCTTGAGGATGAATCACTGCACGTGTATGAAGAATTTATCTCGGTTCTATACAGCACAGGGCAGCTTTCAGTTTACAGAGCGTTTATGGATGAATCAAGGAAGTTGGGGATTGATGTTTACATCACGGAAGATCCAAACCCCGTTTTTTATATTCGCACCACCCTATTTCGACATCTCATTGACTACTGTGAAGCCGAGGATGCGGAAATGGCCACCCAGAAAGACGTTTGCGGTTTCGGGTACAAAGGTGTCCTATCAGGCATCAACCACCGCAAGGATAAACTCTATAGCTACTTCCGAAGCATGGAAGATGGACGAGATTTAAAGTACTATCTCTCCGACCTCGCCGACCGAAAACTCATTGGCGAAATACCCCTCATATTGGAAATACTGGAACACTTTGACTGAAGCCTCTACATGTTAATTGTATATGAACAAAGAAGTATGAACAACTACGTACAATTTACACAAGCGGAAGACAACAACTATGTACAATACATATGGTATACAATTGTCATTCAAATTTTATTGTGATTCCTGTTGTAGATTTTTGAACAACTGCAACCGACGAATTGATGAGCTCCATGTCGTGAATGTAGACAGCCTAAAAATAAAACATTGTTACAATCAGTCTCAAGAAAGATGTTATATATGTGACTAACAATAATGGATAGATATGGTCCAACGAACCCAATCTACATACTTCGATTCATAATCTAATAGATGGTGTAACGAAATCCAGCTATGTACTGAAGCCATAAAGATAACTAGTACGCTATGTATACAACAGACCCTAGCTGATGGATGGTCCAACGAAACCGAGCTACTTACTGAGCCGTGACCGAATTTCATCCGCATATCCACTTTCTTCCGGATAAACTCGCGACGATGGGACTTCAATGCTTTCCCCGGCGGATATGGAGTCACTGCACCTTCCAGCGTTACCGGGATATAGCGCGGTGGTGGTGTGGCGTTGGAACCAAGTGGTCGCCAGGCCTGTGGAGGAGACGGTGAAGTAGAGCCCGTCTCCAAAGGAAAAACCTCGGTTGTTATTTCAATTTCGGGGTTATGGATAATGGGAAATAGCGCCGGTTGAATTGGAGAACGATGGATTAGCGGGAACAAGATTGGGCTCTGAAGTGGAAGCGCCTGTGCCTGAGGTATTGAGTCTCCGACCGGTGAATATGGCCGTTGATCGCCGTTGGGCTGTGCTAAAGGTATCTGCTGCCCGGGAGGTGTTTCAACTCTCGGATGAACTGGGGATGGGTCCCGGAATAGCTCTGGGCTCGCCTTGGGTGTAGGACCCATTTTGAGACGCGGAAAGACATTATTTTTTTCAAGTATTGCCATGATGTCGCCTACGGTGAGTTTTCCGTCTATGGCTGCATCATTTAGTTTTCGCTCGACGCGGCTCTTGACTACTTTAAGTACCTTCATATTGACACTATAAGCGATATAACACTGAAAACAAACCTTAAAATAACTCTGCGAATCCTGGAACCTGTCCATGCTCACGAATGAAGTTCATTAGATTTTGCTGTGACATGACAATCGTATCAAGAGAAGCGCCAGACTGATTTAGGAGCTGAAGTTGCCGACCTAACTGATGCACGAAATTTAGGCGCTCCACTCTGAACTGTTCTTGAGACAACTGCTGTTGCTGTCTGAGTCTCTGATGCATTAACTGAATAACGTGCTGCTCCTCACTAAGCTTGGCGCGGAGGTGCCTGCTCAGAACCTAACAAATGTCGAACAGTGCGACGCAGGCTCAATAGGGTTTGGACCGTTACAATAATGACCGACAGCGTAGCTACTAGTGTGCAGTGAAAGATCATAGTGCTAAAATGAAGCAAAGTGTACATCAGAAAGATACACTAAATAGGCTTACGCAACAAACACTGTTGACGCCACAGAAAAAACCTATACTTAACTCTTGTGCAAGAAATTCTGTTGACCCCAAGAACGCCTGAAGTAGAGAGGATTACGCAACGATAACTGTTGACGGCACTGAAATATTGCTACCACGCTTGAGCAACAACTACACTGCTGACCCCAAGCACATGTAACAAGTAGATCTTACTATAGGGATAGGCTTACGCAACAAACACTGTTGACCCCAAGTACACCTACCAAATAGTTCTTATTAATACCAGAAAATCACGCAACAAACACTGTTGACGCCAACAAAATAGTCACTAACACGACCTGTTAAACAAACACTGTTGACCCAAGCACATGAAACCAGCCTCAGCAAGAATTAACAGGTGGTTCGAAACAAATTTTAACCAAGGTTATGAAGGCTGTCATGTTCAGTTTACACTTTCCCGCTTAAGTACTGTTAAATTTTGTGTTTTTATTCATATAATAACCAAGCGAAAATAAGGTACCAAAACTCCATTAGGGACTAAATCGTAAGAACTTGCAGTTATTGTATACATAAATATATGATGTGATGTTAAATTACATAAAATTTCACAGATCATGTTGTCTTTGATGGAATAAATTAATTTGTTCAGAAAATTAGGATCATTCGGTTAATGTTTAAGCTGGTTAGCTACATAAAGGTGATCTCACTAACCCAATGGAGTATCTTGTTATGACAGACGTATACACTAGAGAATTGCCTTCATTCTGCAACATTATTTGTAGGTGAAGTGGATATACAAGACAAGGAACCTGATATGGATGATTTGAAAGCTAAAGAACTCAATGTTCGTATACAAACTGTGTGCATATCTTTAGATTATAAAAGTCTATTTTAGGTTTGATAAGAAACAGAAAATACACGAGCGGTCAACATCTCTAGCAATAGGGCTTTTAAATAAATGATCGATTCATTTTCATTTTGAAATACACAATTATGATTAATATTAAGTGATAATGTAGACTAATGTGAATAATGACCATAAAATTTACATATTAAAAGCTATAAGCAATTTCAGCACTGCAATAATTAATTTTCTCAACCAAAACGCTACTGTGATATTAGCAGTTTTCATAGTTCCAAAATTTATAATTTAGAAGGCGGTGACTTACAACTTGTGATTTAGAACTAGCGTGATGGGTCAAAACAAGCAATATAACATGCGAGGAATTATAAATAGGGAAGGGAGCAACAAAGCGACGAATATCCATCTGCATATAACCAAACAAAGCGACGAATATCCATCTGCATATAACCATAAATCAATAAGCTCAAGGTCAAATCACAGTTATTGTAGAGAGCAGTAAACATTACTTATTCTACGGAGTAGTAACTTGTGGAACACTAATGTATGTTATCTGAAAATTGCAATATGTTAAAGTAGATAAGGAACCAATATACTTTGAATATTAAAATAATTTTTCAAACTCGTGTTATTAGAATACACAAATGTGGCAAGTATAGATGGAATTCAGTGAGAATAACGAGTATGCTTAGCTTAAACTCAAAATAAGCATGGGTCTGAGGACATGATTTATTTCGAAAATTCGAAAAATATTTCAATTACTGATACATACAATAAGATAATAGATATATAGATAACATTGGCGATGCGACGAATTGTTATTATGTGGCAATATGGATCCTTCAGAGCAAACTCGTTAGAGGCACATTTCCAATATGTTATACCAATAGATTGCCCAAAATTAAGAATATATTCTTCTCCAAATATATACTATACACTATACATACATAGCTAATATTATATACATATACCATATTATATATTATACACATACAGTCATATATATACTATATAGCTAATATATATACTATACATATCTAATACATACATAGCTAGTACATATACCATATACATACCATACACACATAACGAAGCTGATCCTGTTCCTGCTCCGGCTCTGTGGCTGTGCGGTCGCCTATATACTACTCCAGACCCCAGACATTTTTTAATAATTTCGAGTCCCAGTTTGCTTTTTCAATAAATTGCGGTTTAAAAGCAGCTATTTGTTACATTGCCCGTTTTAACCCTTTAGTTCTTAAAGTGGCACCTTTGTCACAGCGTACATTGCGAAGAGATGCACTAACCTAGTTTACGCGTGCGTTGTTATTCGCTCGCATTGCAAGGTTCCTTAGGGCACCGAACAACGCCTTCTGTATAACGCAGTGGCTGGCTAGCGTACGAGGCTCGTACCCTAACGATCCAGGTTCAGTCCGTCTCTACGGCAAAAGTTTGTTCAAGTCTGTAAGGAAACTGTGAATGATATTAGTTTAAGAAGGAAAGGGGTACAAGTGAAATGTAAAAATCATGTAACCTTCATTTAAGATGCTTGCCGAGCAAGCGAGACACAAAAATACTCTTTTTAGATAATGTTTGTATTCAGTAATCATCATAAATAATGAGTATCCACTTTGAACAGAATATGGAAATGAAATAAAAAGTAAGACAATTGCGAATGCATCTGGAACAATTTTCGAACAGCTCTGAGTCAGAGTAAGTTAACTGGAGAAATTTCGTACACATCTCAAACAAAATCATGTTTCGAAAAAATTTGAAATTTCGCAAATGAACATACAACGAAATTTGATCGAACAGCGCTCATGTCTGGCGAGTGTCGTATGAAAGTACACAAAATTTTAAAAAAGACAAAACTGAAAAACAATTCGTTTTCTGGTACTTTTAAGTCATTTTGAAATAATTATTACAATTTTTATATCAACATAATCGAAATATAAGCTTTACCTATTACTTTAATATAATTATGGGATATTACTTTTTTTTAGTTACTAGAGCCCAATGCAGCTACAACTAGGTCTGTTGTGTTAGCCCCGTGTCAGCACTCAAATCGTACGATACCAGACCCCAAAACGAGTAAATTAAGTTTGGATTTGAAATTTCACAGATTAGTTTACAAGCGACATAAATGGCATTCGAATAGAGAAAATATTATACAAAAGTACTTTACACTGGCAGAGTTCTCAGTCAATAATATTCTCGCTTCATGGGTGTGAGCTCAACCACGGCCCAATGGCTTCCCGCCGTGTGCAGCAAATGATGAAACTGACGATGCTTAGGTAGAACCCGCACAAGCCCATACGTGCCCAGATCAGGTAATAGTTGTTGTTGACTTGACCGAGGTGGGTGACGTCCGTTCATCGGCGTTCAACGATTTGGCTTGAGTCTTAAATACAAAAACTGTATAGTAATACCATAGTGAGTTGCAGCTGAAGAGGGTGAAAGACTTTTTACGTTGGTTAGACGCCTTAAAAAAGACGTTTCTTTGCTTTATTAACCCAAATTAGTTTAAATTTAATTATTTTTAATATACACGGATTTTATGGACAACGACGATTGAATGGTTTTAACCCAATTGCATTCAGGTTATTTATATAATACTGCAAGTTATATGAATAAAATATTGTTGTGAAATGGAATCCCAACTTCGAGTAACTACAAGTGGAAGCCAATCGGCGAACCAGGAAAAGGATTTGTACTGCTACGATTTAAAGTGTAAGCGTGTGATTCGTGTTGACAATAATGATACATACGTTAATTGTGGTTTCTGCAAGAGGTCATTTCACCGAACTTGCTCTGGCATGTCCGCCAATTTTTATGAAGAATACAAGTCTTTGGGGGGTCAAGTGATATAGTATAGTATTGTTTCCCATGTAACCCAAAAGCCATGGAATTTCAACAAATGGGGCAGGATTTGGGGGCTCTTACTTAAGTCACGACGAGATTTTGGCACGGGTAATACAAGTTGAAGAACGACAACAGTCAGAAACAGCGGCACAAGAAGTACCTTCGTGGGCTGGCGTGGTTGCTGCCCGTACAGACCAGTACACCCAAAATCGTAACAGCCCTGATGCTACACCTAAACCCGGGCCACAGGCTCAAATGGTTATTGATGAATTGGATGATACTGAGCGGCGAAAATGCAACATAATGGTGTTTGTTTAGCTGAGTCATATGCCAACAATGCCACTACTCGTATTGAGCATGATAAGGATGGTGTCAAGAAAATATCTGAAAAACTTGACACCAAGAGCAAGGATAAGGATGTAAATGTCAACGTGAAAGCTGTTATACGTGTTGGCCGAAAAACGACGTCGATACTGTGTAAACTGGAGTAGCTATAAAATCCCGTCCATTGAAGATTGTGCTGTCGAGTGAAACAGAAAAACAAATGATCCTAAAAGCTGCCAGATATCTCAAAGCGGAACCTGATTATGGTGGTGTCTTTACTAAACCTGATATGACACCTTTGCAACTACAAAAGCATCGAGAGTTGATCAAGCTACAGAAAGAAAAGATAGCAGAAGTCGGTGCAGATCGTGTCGTTTTCATAAAGCGCAATAAAATATTCACTAAGCGTAAGCCAACGACTGTGTCAACGGGAAAAGGTCGGCTGGGTGGCAACGCCACCCTCCCACAGTGATATCTGGACAGAATGTTCAAGTTAATTTTGTACATACACAATCTGTTGTTAATAAGCTTAGTAGTTGTATTCTGTTTAATGCCAGAAGTATTTGTAACAAGAAAGACTTTCTTAATTTGGTCTTGAATGTAAATAATTTTGACGTTGTCGGAGTAACAGAGACATGGTGTCGGGCGGGCGAGACTACTGACGCTGAAATAAATGTGAAAGGCTATAATCATTTTCGGTCAGATCGCGTCGGTAGGCGAGGAGGTGGTGTGCTTTTGTATATACGTGAATCTTTAGTTGCTGAGTCACTTGATGAAATCAACGTCGAATATGATGATATAGTGGAATGTATAATCAAACTCAAAGGCTCAAACGCGCTCGCGGTAGTGTGTGCTTATCGTGCGGACTCCAACACTGATAGCCAAACCAAAAGTCTTTATAATGCTTTGAATTACCTCTCACGACACAGTTATTCTCACATTTCGCTAATGGGCGATTTTAATTTCAAAGAGATTAAGTGGTCTGATGGCAGATGGCCTGGTAAGTGCGACGTATTTATGGATGTCATCCACAATATTGCTCTCGTTCAAAACGTTCATCTACCAACTCGAGGAGAAAACATACTAGACCTAGTTTTTAGTAACGATAGTGCTATGATAAAAGATGTAGCGGTGGCAGCAGCTTTGTCAACAAGCGACCATTGTTCTGTGATGTTTGACTTCCTATGTTATGCTACTCGGCGTTGTGAAAACAGACGGCGTCGTAACTGGCGGCGAGCTAAGTGGAGTGCGATCAAACGCTCGCTAGATATAATTTGGATTCGGTTTCAACGACGACGTCAGTCACAGAAGCTTGGCTGATATTACTGCATGCGTGTCAGAAGGCCATCGATCAGAATGTACCATTCCAACCACTGTCTTCCAAAAGATCCAAGGTTAAGTGGGCCGAAAATAAAGCCTACAAAGCCATTATTGCACAACAAAATGCTCATAGATTGTTGTTGCGGAAAAGGACCGGTGGGGCGGAACGAAACTATATCGAGAAATCTAAACTAGCAGCGGCCAAAATTACAAGATCCAGGGCAAAGTTTGAACAGCTTTTATCCATGAACATTAAATCCGACCCAAAATCTTTTTGGGCATATGTTAACGATAATCGCAAGGTCAAGCAAACCATTTCTGCATTACGAAGACCTGATGGAACCATGGCCACGTTAGATAGCGAAATAGCACAGCTAATCAGTTCTTCATTTCAGTATTTACCACAGAATACTTTGTTAATTTTCCACCAACATACGTCAGGTGCCATGCCAGTATTAGTGATATAACATTTGATGATGCTACTGTTCTTGAACACTTATCAAAACTTATACGTGGCGCATCTCTACGACCAGATGGTATTACTAATAATTTCCTCATCAATTGCAGTGATTCGTTGGCCGGTCCACTTGCTACACTATTCACAAAGTCTTTGGCAGAGGGATGTATACCTACCGACTGGGGATTTGCGTTCGTAACGCCGATTCATAAGTTAGGCAGCACAAGTGATCCAAACAACTACAGACCAGTTAGCTTGACATCATCAGTTTGTAAACTCATGGAACGCATTATTAAAGATAAACTCATAGCATATGCACTCACCAACAATATCTTGACCCCAAGTCAGTTCGGATTTATGGCAAATAAATCATGCGAGTTGCAACTAGTATATTTCATGGATTTTATAACCGAGATACTAGACAATGGTGACTCAGTTGACGTGATCTACCTAGACTTCAAGAAAGCATTCGATAAAATTCCGCATCGCAGGCTGTTTATGCTACTGTCATCGTAAGGTGTTGGTGAGTGTTTACTCAGATGGATTGAGTCATTTCTTACGCACAGAGACCAGTGTGGGGTTCTTAACAGCGCCAAATCTGCTAGACTAGACGTTACAAGTGGAGTGCCTCAAGGCAGCGTCCTAGGTCCAGATTTATTCTTGTTCTACATTAATAGTCTTGATGCAAATGTATCATGTATCCAGCAAAGTTTTGAAATTTGCCGACGACACAAAACTTGTGCGGCGATTACGGTGAAACATAGAGTACATTGACACAAATGATCTTCAAAGTGACATCGATTCATTAGACCAGTGGTGTACCCTGTGGGACATTCAGTTTAACGTAAATAAATTCAACTGCGTTCACTTTGGTACTCATAACCCAGTACACCGTTATTCTTGCCAAGGCCAATTAATACCAGACAATTTAGAAGGTTTTGATGGTATAGGAGTTGTAATAAATGGCAATATGAAAAGTTCTCTTCATTGCATGAAAGCTGTCGGTAAAGCCGAACAAATGATGGCCGTTATTCGCTGAACATTCTGCTGCTTGACTCAACGGGCATATCTGTCGTTATATTATGCTTTGATTCGCTCACACGTTGAATATTCCTCATGTGCGTGGCGACCATATTTGAGTCGGGATATTCAACTCGTTGAGCGCGTACAGCGTCGGGCGTCGCGAATCATACAAATTTTGGAATCGATGACCTATACGCAACGCATGGCTGAACTGAACTTACAGTCACTGGAAAAAAGGCGTCATCGAGCTGACCTAATATTGATGTACAATATCGTTCACAATTTGGTTGACTTTCCATTCGATGAGGTTTTCAGTTACTCACACGATGTTGGTGCTCGAGGACATGTCCTAAAACTTCGTACGGAGAGAGTGTCTCGACTAGATATTCGACGGTATTCGTTTGCATGCCGCGTGATTGGTCCTTGGAATGAACTAGAAGAGTCAGTTGTAACAGCATCAACATTGTACGCCTTCATAACCCGACTCCATGTCTCTGGGGTTCTGGCAACGCTGTAGCTGTGCTGCTGCTGTTCTTTTTTCTTATTGCAGTTTCAATTATTACAGTTTACATACTGCAATATTATAATCCTAAAACATACCTATATCATTGTTCGGGAGATTGAGAATTTCACAATCAATGTTTGTAAAATCCCTGAAATGGTATGCAGAGAACGAAAATAAGGATCAGTAGTCGAACTTACCAAACGCCTGAGGCTAATCGACGGAAGTACGAGAAACCCCTTCGTCTAAGGACTTTGGATTGGTATGCAGAGAACGAATATGACGATCATTAGTCGAACTTACCAAACGCCTAAGGCTAATCGATGGAAGTGCGAGCAAACCCTTCGGCACTTTTCGCTTCTCTTCAGGCGGCAGTTGTATGTGGCTAAGGCGCGTACAACAGCGCAGCTGGCTTGTTCTAGAAGCCGAATGGCCGTAGCTTATTCCTTTATTGCCAACAAAGTCGCACGACGGACAACCATTGTTTGATCTCAAAGACGTGCATTGAATCATGAGGCGTTTGAGGTAACTTGGCGATAGCACTACAATATAAAACAGTGCAAAAAGTTTCTGCGTCTAGCTGAAGGAGAAATTTGTATTATGATTCGAAATAATTAATATTTATTTGCCACAAAATCATTCATTTTCGCAAGTACGCCATGTCGATCGATTAATAGTGTCTTTAGCATTTTGCCAAACTCCTCGAAAACAATCATAAACCGCTTCTACATTACCAAAATGACAGACACTTGAAGCCACCTTACAACTCAGTAATAAGTTTATAGCTATATCCAATCACTGAAAATATGTAATCTTTCGAATTTATAAATCGCCAAAGAAATTTTGGTCATTTTTAGATGTTAAGGATTCTCAACCCACAGTGAGAGGACACATAATGTAAATGTTTTCGTGGCCTTAGCAAAACTTAAGAGTTTAACATTATATCCCTAAAACAGATTAGCTTAATGCTCGAAGTGCCCGACTAATAACGCTCATATGATATTAACTAATGGTAAGGCTCAAGCTTAGGCTTAGTACCTATCGAGGGCGGTACAACCCATATACAGTTTACGCCCCGAGGCTTTATTTTGGCCATTTTTGTCATACTTATAATTAATAATAATTGAGCAGTCTTATACTCTTTCCAGACTTCTGCACACTAAAAATTGCAAAAATGCAGCAATTTGAAAATTCTGTGCTAAAATTATGGAATTTAGTCCCCGGCAGAATTCCAGAGGTTGTTATCTACATAAGTTTAAAACGAAAATGGAAAAAGCCATGTAAGTATATCATTCACTTTCAACAAGCAATAAACATAGTCCAACGTTTAAAACTATATCATTAATTTGTAAATTATTGTAAACCTCGGCTCAATCGGTTGTTGCGACTAAATAGCGGCCTACAATGAACTAACAAAATTAGCACACAATCAAAAGCCTCTGAACGTTTTTATTCCACACAAATCCTTGTTCTTGAGAAACTTTCGTTAAACAGAGACGTTTTTCAACGTTTCTTGTGACCCGCGAACCTAAGGCACAGATTCCGGGAGGGGAAGGTGATGCATCCCATGCTGAAAACTTTAGGTAACGTAAGATCAAAACCCTGTCCTAGGGTCGAAATACTTCGGAAGGAATCTGTGCGAGTACCCCCACCATCCCAATTGTTCTCATCTAGCGAGATCTTCCATAACTAATGGCCAGATTATATGGTTGCCGTCACAGCATCCGAATAAAACAGTTTCATGTACCACTAGCCAGGACACCTTCAAGTCTTGCCTCACTAATTGACATTTTCGCCGATGAAGTTATGTGATATGAAAGGTCAAAAATTCAACGAAAAATAAAATAGAAATACCAATCGGATGCTTTGGTAATGCAACAGTTTTCAGAAAGCTGCGTAGCGATAGCATCGGATAGAATTGAGATCCAAGATGGGCACAAACAGCCTGAAAAAAATAACGCTAGTTGCAATGCAGTTGCAATAGTTTGCTTCAACGATTCCGTCTATTTTACCAAAAAACACGCAGCAGGAAATGCATGAGTACTAGTTAACCGTCGGCTATTCTTGACGTAAGTACAGCCACGTATAAAAATAAATGGCCAAAAACGAACGCGAACGAACGTAGACGCAAACGAAAGTTGCAAGGTTCGTTTAGATACGAACGTTGTTGCGTTCGCTTTTTGTGCACTTATTTTTGTCAGTGATTGTAATGCAAAACGTTTAACTAAAAAAATCGGTTTCAACAGTTAAGTCGTTGAGCTGAAAGATGGACATAATAACCTGCAACATTTTATACTAAATAATGACACGTATCGTCCACGAATTATTTATACAGATTGCGATGGACACCACAGCTTTAAATATTACAGCATTCAATACGTACAAAAACGAGAAAAAAGATTTTGACATTTCATCATAAACAGATAAAAATTAATTTCATAGCTTGTACTGGCCACAAAATTATTGACCGTTGTTCAGTAGTGATTGTGACTTGGACGTGGAGAAAATAAATTTTCATTTTAAAACGTTATAGTTTGTTTTTTGTTCGATCGGTGCTCGCTTACTCATAGGACGACAGTCAATGCGCCTTAAATGTTCGCCTGTTTTTATCATAGGTTTGGTTAGCAAATTTCTAGTGTAAAGCTCTTTAATTACAGAACGCATTGGTGAATACGGCTAAATATTTACAAGAAATGTGATTTGTTGTCAGTAATTATATTGGAAGACCTTGGGTTTTTCTGCCCGGTGTGGGTGAGTAGGGCTTAAACCAACCAGGTTTTCAATCTAAATGTACCGAAAATGTTTTCTGCAATCCCGAATAATTCGATAACTATTATAATGAGCACGGCGTTAAATTTTTTCTGGTTTTTATGGTGTACCCTCGGTGGTAATATCATTATAATAGCGTTTTTCGAGAACACCAAACTCAATTGAAAGGTCAAAATATGACATGTACACTTTTGTTGTTACTAAGTATCTTGGGAAACGCTGGACAGATTTGGTTCCCGTTTTCAGATCGCGCGCCACATGAAGCATGTTCATGATTATAATAATTAGTGCATTAAAAACTTATCCACTACCCAATCTAAACTCTCAGTTTTGTGCCAAAATAGCCTCCACTGTTTATCAAAGGTAACTTTTGAATGGCAGGACTAAATTGACCCACATTTACACCATATGGCTATATATTTTTCAATATGACTGCCCACGTCCTTCTACAAATAATGTCTGACCATAAACTCCCATAGGACTAAATTTACCCACATTTACACCATATGGCTATATATTTTTCAATATGACTTCCCACGTCCTTCTACAAAAATGTCTGACCATAAAACTGCCAAATGTAAATCCGCGGTCACAGTTTAGTATTTCTAGTAAAAACAGCCTTACAAATCGGCAACAGGTATATCAATCGAAAAATGTTTACATGAAAATGAATAATGAAACCTAATATTTTTACAATAATTGCGTGGCACCAAATTTCCAAAAAATCTTACCGATAAAGCAGCCGTAACGGCAGCCTCGTATCGCAGCAAGCAGTCGATATTTCTCGCGGTTCGACAAAACGTGCGCTCCGGATCGAGCAAAAAATCTTTGACTCTAGCTTGAAAGCGACCCCGTGATTCGTCGTAAATTTTAGCCGGGACCTGTGCAAAAAAGTCTCACAATCATTACTGGCTAACATACATAGATAGTAGGAGGGACTTCATACGATGTGGGTGTAGCTTTGGGCCTGACAGAAACAACAGTAACTAGCTAAAACCACTGCTGTCAGAATCGGTCATTACTCTGCTTATAACATTACTCTGCTTGTGAGGTATCAGTTACATGTTCTTCGTGACTTAAAACTCTACAGTGTAATCGGCTGTTGTGAGTGAGACTATTCAATTTTTGAAAATCCGGCTTTGGAAGTTCATGTAATTTGTATCGTTTCAACCAAAACATACGAGCTATACGTTGTGGAATCCCAGCAACCCTAATTGATAAAATTTTGGGAATGTTTGTGTCACTCATTTATAATAATACAATTTTTAGCAATAACGGTCTGTTTCATAATCCGTAGGTGTCCAAGGTCCACCAGCTTACGAGGACCCATAGTTCTGCAGTGGGTAATCAAGAAAAAATTTTTTTTGCATAAGATTGGTTAATGTGAGCCGGATTAAATTATGGGTTTAACTCAATGTCAATGGAATGTAAGGTCATTTTCATTTTTGGTAATACAACATTCTAAACGGTGTAAAAATTGAGTCATTTTATGGCATATTATTACTGTAGTTTGTCAATGCAGTGACATAGAATTTGAATGATACCAATTCGACGTCCTGACTGCAAAATAATTACTTCCCAAATAAGGTTAAGGTACAAGCAAATGAAGCATCTCATTATTTCCAGCATCCTCAAATACCTATTAGCACAAATGCGAGAAATTATACCAAAGGTTGAAAATCAAGGAATCATGCATTGCACAAGAGAGAAAGCAGTCCCATGGAGTACAGTATCATTCCAAAAAACTACGTCGTTCAGAGATTGAAATAAAACAGTTCATCGTTTTCAGGATCCTCGAAAATCATTACAACCACAAATGCAACAAATTATAACATTAGGTTGAAAATCACGGAATCATACGTGATTCAATGGGGTTGTCTAGGGGTAGAGTAGCATTCCAAAAAGGCTACATAGGCCACCAAAAATGCGACAAATTATAACTACGTTGAAAATCACGAAATCATTCCTGTCTCAAGGAGTAGGGTCCCATGGAATACAGTACCTTTCCAAACAGTGCATATCGACCACAGATACAAAATCAAACAAATCACTTTGTTTTTTTCGGGATCCATGAAAATCTTTGTAATACCAGATGCAACAAAGCATAATACATAGAAAATCACGAAATCATGCATAGTTCTTTGGGGATATCCCTGGGGATACAGTACCATTCCAAAAGGGTACACTGATTACAGATACGTACAAATGAATTTCTCTATCGTTTAAGGCATCCTCGAAAACCTCTCTGTAATAACAGATGCAACAAAATATGACATCACATTGAAAATAACGAAATCATGCATGATAATTGGGGATAAGGTAACCCGGAAAATACAATACCCCGGTCACAGATACTTTCAAATAAATAGCTCTATTGTTTTCGCTGAGCCGAAAACCATTATTGTAACCATATGATGCTTAGTAACGATTAAAAATATGATATATGAAGGGTTTAAAATGGGTCTATTTGGGACCACTGTGCCACTATCTCTTTATCCGCGATTTTGACAAAAAGTGTTGGTCAACAAAGTTGCAGATCAGATCAGATCCAGGCGAACATAACAGATATACATTTTTGGTTCTAAGCCAGAGTTTTGTCTAAAAACGCATTTTCCCTCGGTCACAAAAGTTGAGGGGGTACTCTCTTTAACGGGGGTCTACGATACCCCATGTCAGAATTTTCTATTTTGGTTCATAAAGAAGTAAGGCAACCACGCGCGTAATGATAAATACTGTTTTAGTAAGAGAAGAAGAGCGACAGACTTGGTCAAAACAAAAACATTAATGACGTCCGTTTTCTTGTTTCATACACAATGCTTCGGCTAGACGTAATTATTAGTCTCTATGTCACACAAGCTCTAGGTTTTTTGATTACAAAGCTTTGGGGTTCCACGTCCTTCTAGTTCAACTGTGGGGTCAACTAGTTCAGCTTTGGGGTCCAACTAGTTCAACTACTGCTAAAAATTAGCAACTGTTTTCGTGATGTCCTAAAAACGAACGAATTTCTTTTTATTTTGGCCAAACACAGACGTAATTATTAGTCTGTACGTCACACAAGCTCTAGGTTTTTTGAATACAAAGCTTTGGGGTTCCACGTCCTTCTAGTTCAACTATGGGGTCAACTAGTTCAATTAGTTCAGCTTTGGGGTCCAACTAGTTCAACTACTGCTAAAAATTAGCAATTGTTTTTGTGATGTCCTAAAAACGAACGAATTTTCTTTATTTTGGCCAAACACAGACGTAATTATTATTGTACGTCACACAAGCTCTAGGTTTTTTTGAATACAAAGCTTTGGGGTTCCACGTCCTTCTAGCTCAACTATGGGGTCAACAAGTTCAGCTTTGTGGTCCAACTAGTTCAACTACTGCTAAAAATTAGCAACTGTTTTTGTGATGTCCTAAAAACGAACGAATTTCTCTTTATTTTGGCCAAACACGGACAAATTTACCCTTGGAAGGCCGAAAATTTCAATTATAAAAAAATTTAAGGCGTTATGTCATATATTTAACGTTTTCTGGCTTTAACAATACGTTATAGATCGAAGTTAAACTGGTCCCCTATAAAATAAAAGAGTCGTCCTTTAGGTACTTTCAGCGTCACCGCAGTCCGGACTGGGAGCCCCCCCAGATTGTCTTCCCGGTATAACTTTGGTAGTTTGGCGCATCCAGATGATGTTACATTGTTATATACCCAAAGCAGCCCCTGAATCACCATCAGTTGGACGATGATGAACAGAGACGATGGCACCCCGCAGATATTTGGTGATATAGATTTGACATTTCTTTTAATGGCCTTCTTCATGTTTCTCTTGGTTTCTCTAGGTTGTGATCACCCTGGTTTTTAATTTCGAACGGATCAAATTTTCCATAGATACCCAGGATTTTTATACATTCCATGTTTGTCAAGCAAACGTCAAAAATTTCTAGGTATTGCGACTGTTTGTTCACCGAAAGGTTTGTCGCCAGTAAAAACAGCAATAGATAATGTGATATCGAACATAAACAGCATAGTATTTTTATTTTTTGTTCCAGCCAACAGGAGACAAACAAAGCATTTTAATATTATCCGAAATATTTTGGACAGACACGACTGGTCAGCAAGTGGAAGCTACAACTTGTTCTCTCATAGGCTACATCCAAAGCTATCTCTCTCCACCAAACTGTCTGCGCACAACTACAGCTAGTTCCTATTGTGGGGGCGATACAAATTTTTGTTAGCAATTGAACAACAAAGCTTGTTTAAACGTGTATTTAGCAAATTTTCATTAACACTGGATAAATCTCAGCTACAGAATTTCACTCAAGATTGGATACGGACAATAATTCAAAAGGTTCCGCTTCAGTATGTGGACCAATTCGGTGACTTATTTCGACCAAATCCGAGCCGTCCTACAGTTACGGAAGCCCAGTATAATGTCGTCCAGCAGAAGGTTTGGGTTTATGCTAAGTTTATTTTTAAACTAATGACAACGCAATGAATGTCAGCGAATATCGTCTGCCTTGGAATTGGAAGCTCTTTTACTTATGTTTTACGTGGAACATGTGCTACCAAGCTCGTCGCAGCTAAAATCATTATTTAAATATAACTATTTTTTCACTTACCTGAGCCAGGGAATTTTCGTTAAACCACATGACCAACACATGCGGATACGGCCTGTCGTAAACGGAAGCTGCATTTATGCGGGCGTGGACGAAGTCCCCATGACACACCGGATGCATTACTATCGCTGGCCACCAAAATCTGTTGGTATCTATTGAATGGACTGACGCATGAGACGGTCCGGGAGCATTTGTCGAAGGACCGTCGTGCCGATTAGAGCTTGTACTGGTAGTGCCACGACAAGCCCATACTAAATGACCGACTGCGAAGACAAGATCGTTTGATGGACTAGGATATAGGGCCGCATCCTGAAAAATTGACCATTCGCATCGATCAGCAAAATTTAGGAGATAGCAGCTACACACGCCCAAAACCGTTTATAGAGATTTCGACAGATTTAATTTTGAAGGTTAGTGAATAAAGCCTATTAGATTTTAGTATGTATTGAGTGGTTATCCATAAAATTGCGGATGGCCTACGAATCCTAACATTTTTGTAAGAGTACGCTACCAAATTTTAAATTTTCACAGCTTTGATATCGCGGAACGACGTGCCCGATTTGCATCAATTTACACAACTACTTCGTGTAAAATAACGCCACGATTGTAGTCATTAATGAAGAAACTTTGCCAGAATGTTTATTTTAACATTTACCTAACCATTGTAGTCGCTAAGAAGAAGCATTTTACTAAATCCAAAGGACTTGGTGATACAATGGTTAATCGGCCGCAAAAGTATGTTTCGGCTCTCGGAGCAAACAAATATCTAAATAGAATTATGATACACAGTTAATATATAGCTATTTGTTTTCGAATTTTAAATTTCATCATTGAAGCTTTAAAATATTTTAACCCATGTATTGTTTTAATTACAGTACTTTCCTAGAATGAGAGCTGTTCGTTCGAGAAATTTCAAATTTTGTTTCAAATGTGTGTGACACATGTTCGAAATTTTTGCAACGCTCCTTTAAATTAATTCGAGAACTGTACGAACTTCGTTCAGCAGTTCTTCCTGAATCAATGAATTTCTTTCAATTACCTATTCGATGTGCACTCGTTCATAGAAAATGGTCAATTATGGCGAGTACTGTATATCAACTTTTATACTTGGTCATACTGGATCCAGGATCCAAAATTTTTGGCTGACTAAAATATAGAGCGATAAACTAGTATCTCGCAGGCGAGGGTGAAACGGAGAGAGCGTGGTTTCATTTTTAAGTTGTCACCTTTTAATTCACCTGTAGCGGGCTGTGTTTGGTGCGTATACAACCCGACACTCTTGAACCTCGAACCCATTTAAAATCCAACAGTCGACCCTAAACCCATCGAAAACAACTGACAAGGCATCAAGTATTTGTGCTGATCTCTGGATAACCAAACAATCGTATTCAGGATACCGGAAAACCTATATAGACAATTCTTGATGACCTGTACGCAATAGGTAACCAGACAACTGAAGACAAATTATATTTTGGAAATGGGGTTCACTGACCTTATACGCATTGAAAACCCATGAAATATGCACCCTGGACTCTACATAACCAAATCGTTGTATAAAGCATACCGAAAAATCTCTATATAGACTATTTTCGATGCGGTGCACCAAACTGCTGAAAACCGACTATTTTCTGGATTTCGGGTAGATTGACCCTAGACCCAACAAAACGTCTGAAAAAGCACAAGATACTTGTGATGGGCTCTAGATAATAACATCATTGTATTCAGCCTTCAGAAATACCTATATCATACATGTGAAGCAGGGGTTCAGAGGAAATACCCCATAAGGTTTGGACCCCCTTCCCCGAAAGGTAAATGCCCTGGTCAATCCCACTACTCCTTCCGCTAGTAAAAATTGGCAAAATGGGGGTAAAGTTGGCAAAAATGGGTCCTTGGTTCAGGGGCAGGGAGGTGGTCGTCAACGTTTTCGGCACCCCCTCCCCGCCGACCACGGCTACACCATGCTGAGACCTCAGCATGTATGACCGATATATAGTCCATTCTTGATGCCCTGCACGCAATACATAATTAGACAGATGAAAACGCACTACATCTTGGAAATCGGGTTCGTCGACCGTAATACCTTTGAAACTCCATGAAAAGGTATAATATAGTCAAGTTGCACACTAGAGAGCAAAATCATGGTATCCACTATGCTTGATAATTTAATAAGCACTCATTGTAAGGTAAAAACAAGCAACAACACTGCGTAAATTTAAAAATCGCTATTTCTGGTAAACGAACCATATTTGGGCCTACAGCAGCCCTGTGAGTGGTTCCACAAATAGTCGCGGTCAGGAAAGTTCTGATTCTGTATGGCAGTCTCCATTTTTCGATGCGAAGCCTATGTCACGAGATATGGGCTGGGAAACACTAGTATGCGTATGGCCAGATTTGACAAAGTACTCTAAAAATTCTGCTTTTCGTCATTTTGACACGGAAGATGAGGTTGGAACTGTTCTTGTTCAACTTAAGCGTATATCGTCATCACTTTTTGTTATCGAACAAAAAATTGTCGAAAGCCGTCAATCCGAAATTAACAGCGACAGACAAAATTTTTTCATGATTTCCCCTAGCGCTCTCAGTGGAAACTCCGCTCGCTCCGCTTAATTATGTAATTTATCTCTTTACAATAAACATTTCTATTCTCAACAAGGCGTTGTTATTAATATTTGCGATTATCATGACCAATATTAGTGGGATGTGACAAGATTGGTGGCTTCTGATGCATCGCATTGTGGGACAGGCGAATCAAGTGAATATTAGTATTCTAATAATATTGAAGGGAATTGATATTTTCTTCGAGGCTTACCAATTCAAAACCATCCACGTCGAACTGCGGATCACGTAGCAGTCGCTCTGGTGGCCGTAAAAACTTCCCGAGCGGAATTGGACGTCTATGGCCCCAACAGTATGTCTTTCGGACACGTTGCATTGTCTCCTCGGTGTCATGCAGCCGATGTTTCCCACGGCGATGGGCTTCCAGCGATGCTTGTCCACTGTAATTGTTCAGCTGTGACCACTGGGCACTGGAATTAATTCCACGCGGCTCACTTCTATACCAGCAGCTTGGGGTGGGATCTGTAATTGTTTTGTCGACATAACTGCTTGTTGACGGTTGTGATGGCTGAAATGTGAGACCAATGTCCCTTGAAATGCGTAGTTCGGCAGTTTCAGCGCCTGAAATTAAAATGTATTTATGGCATTACTTTAGTGTTAAAGCGTCTTTAAATGTTTTCAGGTAAATATTGTTGATTAAGAATGATATAATGCTACAGAAAACGGGATTAACGAAAAATGAATAGAACATCCATTATGAACACATTTTTATGAAATTTAGAACACAGGTAACCTCCGTCAACAACGAGTCGCAAGCAGTTGCAAAGAACTAGAACTAATATCTCTCAAGCGAGGGTGAAACGGAGCAAGTGTGGTTTCATTAAGTGCACATTTTGTGTAATCACTTGTAATGGCTTTGTGTTTGATGCATATATTACACTAAAACCTCTGTAATTCTGAACGCATTAAAACAATAAAGTTTCGTCGATCATCGAAAACAATTGAAAACGCACGAAGTGTTCGTGCTAGTCCCTACATAAGCACACCATCGTACCAAGGGTACCAAAAGACCTGTATTCACAATTTTGATGCCTTGTACGCACTACGTATCCAAACCACTGAAGTCAGACCATATTCGATCCGCCAACGGGTTCCATGATACTAAACCCATTGAAAATAATCTCAAAAGCTACGAGAGATACTAAGTCATAGTATTCAGAGTTCCGAAACCCTTATATAGGCAATTCTTAATAACCTTTACGCAATATGTAAACAAACAACTGAAGGCAGATTATATTCTGCATATTCGTTGGTTATACCACAAAGAAAAGACATGAAAAGGCATTAAATATGTACACCGGACTCTAAACAACCAAATCATTTGATTCACTTGTCAGAAAAACCTAGTACATATACACCGTTATTGATGACCACATGCAATACATAACCAAACAAAGAAAGACGTACTACATTTATTAGAAATCGGGTACGGCGACTATATCAGCAAACGTACTCATTGTTTATTGAGATTACATCCGATTTCGCGTACATCGGGTGTCACAGGCCCCTTTAGAGACCAAACGGTAAACATAATTATTGCCGCATTGATTCGTATAGAAAACGAATCTAATTTGCCTGAAATATCTGCACCAATTGTCCCAAAACCACCAAGAACGTGTCTTTTCGGACAGCTATTTAACCTAATCCGAGTTATTTCGGCCCACTTTTGCGATGTAGGTGCAGGAATAGGCTTTTGTGTCTAGGAATGATTTCACCCTTTCGCTCTGAGCCGAACGGACGTTGTAAAGTTTTGTATGTCACTAGAAAATGTACACAAACTGACAGTATAAAATTTTGCCACAAAACAATAATTTTTGTTTGGCATCCAAAATTCAATAAATCAAAACCAAAGTTTCAATTCTAATCGAATTCTGAGTGTCAACGAAGAATTCTCATTGATCAGGACTGTGACATTTGACGGCGGCTGTTTGTGGGGCTTTTTTGGTGTGACAAACATAATTCAATTTTAGCTGGGCGGGATGATTCGAGCAATAGCTCATTTGAAAGCTTGAAATCTCTGTTTGTGTGCCTTTTAATTAGGCGCGAAACCTGAATCCCACAAAAACCGGGCCAAATGAGCCCATAAAATCACGTTACTTAATGTAACTCGACGTAGCAGATGTCTGAGTCAAATTGAGCTCATTTTGTAGAGCTAATAAGCCTCTATAATACGATAAATAATGCTTTGCACGAGGTTCTTTTAGAATACCGGATTTGGGTCAAAATGAGTTCTAAATATTGTACCCATGAGATTCAAAATACACAAAAATGGTAATATCTCCACAACCACTCGAGTTATATGAGTGTTTTAATCACATTTTGTAGATCCAATTATACTCTATGCATCTGCAAATGGTGTGCTGCGGTTGTCATTATTTACGATTCGGTTAATAAGTCCCTGGGAACCTAAAAATATAACAATGGTAATATCTCCGCAACCCTTCGAATTATTTAGTAGTGATGCGGACCGGACCGCCGATTTGCGTTCGGTCCGCGGTCCGGGCTCGGACCGGACTGGACCGCAGATACCGCGGACCGGACCACTGATGTTGCGAATTGGACCGGTCCAGCAAGGCCGGACCGCTCGTGCGGTCCGGTCCGGATCGGACCGCTCATGCTTAGCCGGACCGCGCATTAAATCGATATTTTGCATTAAACTCTGTCACAATATTTTGCATTAAACTCCGTAATATCAAAAATATGTTAACGCTTTAACTTATGATGACTCATCATACATTATTGGTGCTTTTATTTTTTCTGCTTCAACATCATTGTGTTGTTATGCTTTTTTTATTTTTGCGTTGGCCGAGTTGGTGGCACTTTTTGTTTTTTGCAAATTATGTGTATTCCGAAATTTGGATAAAGACATACATGTTAGGCGAATCGCTTTTAATTTTTGAATAACAACCTAACGTATCTTCACGTAAATTCCATTTCAGGCCTTTGCTATGGTCCCTAACAGGGATATTATGCATAGCTTACAACTCATTTGAGAACTACTTGGGAAAATTCGTTAAATCTGCTTGAAATGAATTCTTTGCATCAGCTTTAAAATCTTTGATATTTTTACTAGTTTCAAAGCTGGTTATAATATTGTTTTTATAATTCGTCTATATCGTATGTGCAACAGGTGTCCCGAGCTTGGACAAGTGGTGTTCAATGCTACAAGCCCACATATTGGGACTGGCCTGTATTGACGGTAATATAGGATCTCTTACACAAAAGAAACAGACAGCGCCATGATGTAATAGTTTAATGCAAACCTATAGAAAAGGTTTCTAGATATAGCTTATAACACCAATGTTATAGTGACGAAAGTGCTTCTGTATTACACATAAGTCTCCAAGTAGCTCCGCACCATGATATATGCAGTTATTAAAATTGTTGCCGATTTATTCCTTTTGTGGATGCATAGTAAACAACGCGCGACTTTGTGGAATTCATCTTCTTGAGCTATTTTATTGCACAAAGCTATCATAGGTTTTCACATCAAAAAAATGAACATTATACTATTTTAGGCAAATCTGTATCTATTTTAATATAATAAAACAGCATAAAGTTCGTTCAAAATGTCGCGCATGTGATTCTAATCGTAAAAATATCACCTTGTAGCGTACAAGTACTTTACTGCGCAAATAAGTGAAGAGTCGACGTTTAGATGTCTATAGTGCAAAAAACAGTAGTTGTCTATATAACTTAATTAATTTTAAATTATCATAATGGTTTGCTCCATCAGTAGTGTTTATGCTAGGGTAGTCTTTTTACTCAATTTGTGATACTACTTTAACAAACCGCGGCTGTCTCACGATTTCCTTTTAGTAATAGGCAATCATTTTGTGTTTTGCTGATTTTGGAAAAAAAAGAATTTTTATATTCGGCGCTGGACCGGACCGGTCCGGTCCGCAAGATTACTATTTAGGTGTTTCTGGTCTCATTTTATAAGCGATTCAACGGGTTGCACAATGCGTATATCATCTCAATCGTGTTATAACTTATCGCGTAATAATCGTGTATATCTTCTCAATCAACACGGCTGACATTCGGTAGCCTTGCAGTGACCTAAATTATCCACACTCAGAATTGACCACACGACATGTTACTAGTAGTACGGCAGCGGAGGTTCAATGATTATGAGAACAGGACGGGATTATAAGCATACACTTTTTTATTATCGCGGCAAACTGTGATACAACAAGGTAAATTTTTCCATAACACCCGACGTAAGTTTTCCTGGATAAAATTTGCTCTCTGATTCGACCATTTTCAATATGGACTTTTTTCGATTTGGCAGCGTTAGTCACGGAAAATAGAGGGTATCTTAACATTGGTTGGGAGGTCCAGATATTCGAAGGGAAGGCGAGTTTAAAACTGGTTGAACGCAACAAACATTGGAGCAGCAGTTCAGACAGCACTTATCTTGGTTGAGTAAAATATGAAGTATCAAACTTACCGCAATCGTTGTATGACGTTGCCGGACTTTCTATCTGTAAATCCGACGCAGTACTCGCCGAAACAACACAATCCTCTCTTGCCACATTCTTTTGAAACACAGACTGAAACAAATAATTAATCATAGTATATCGAAAGTGAAATAATAAATTAATATGTACGTCTCTGATCTACAAAATAAATTCGTTGACGCTGCATCTTAATAAAGCTACCACGGCTTCTCAAAGCATCATTCTACGATTACAATCGAGGAAATTGATTGAAGCATGCTCCAAAATAAAACTGCAATATTGTCCTCGAAAAACGTAGGTTTTTAAGAAACTGCTTATCTAATTTATGATTTTCATAAAAACATTTTCAATGCTTAAAAAGGTATGTACTCCGCTGGTGCTAAAACTACTTAGTGGTAAGATTAAGCAAAAGTAGAAACAATATTTCACCCAGTCAATAGTTTGCACGTATTCAAGCACCAACTGCTATCAACGCTCGAACGAGTCGATGTTCTAAAAATACAATTAGTGAGCAAACGTTAGATGAAATGTAATTCCGCTTTTTTTCAAAATCACAAAAAAGTGCTAAACGAAAACTAACTAAATGTTGTACAAACTGAAATGACCATGGAGGAATTGACTGCGACATAAAACTAATTCATTAGGTTCGCTTATCTGACGGTGTCACAAAGCGATCCAGCTTTATACCAATCTAGAGCTAATGACCATTTTCAAACACAGCCAGAAACAAAAATTATTTTCTAATTTTTCGTTGCTGACACAGTATGAAAATTTTTTGATGTCGACCCCTCACTTCGCCCCAGTTCAAGCCAGCACCACATTTCAGGCTCCTAAATCTGGTACGCTGCAGTTCCGGAACAGGGCGCCTCCGGTTCACGCGGCCTGACAAAATTTTCAACGAATGGAGAAGCCACGGGTTTTGATCTTTTTCCGCCTTACCTCATTATTTGCAATGCCACCGGCTCGTGTACCATGGTCTGTATCACCGCCGACGCTTCGCTCATCATCATCGCTTTGAGCAAGCACTTCTAGTAAATGAGCGTATATCTCTGCGTCTGTTCGTTCACCGTCTCTGACGGTTGTCGTATTTGCTGCAGCGAGGTCGTTTTCGTCATCATCGATCAGGACAATCTCTTCGCATTCCCGACTATGCGTTGTTTCGCCAGAATTAGTTGCGATTTCAGTCATGGATGCAGATTGAAAAGAATTTTTGGCTCGTTCTCCGTCAACACTTTGTCTACGCTCACAAAGAGTAGCCGCGGGATGTGTTTTCGCAGTCTCGTCGGCATCCCAAGAAGTCCTTTTCTCGCCGTCATTACTGTTCTCACGAGCAGCCATTTCCGCATCTAAATATTTGTCGCCGTTTAGCCTTGCACATCCCTCTGTTTCTGTACCTACACCGCTGCATTCCGCCATCAGATCACCATCTTTTTGGTATGCACTGTGGCACTGATTCTCCTCTGGAAAATTAACAGAGTTGCCTGTTTTTGCAATGTCTGCCTCCGCATTTGTTTCATCCATAGTGAAGTTTTCTTGCACACTAGAACGATTTTCTAGCCCATCACCGTCTACAATTTGGACCTCTTCTATGTCTTCCAGCTCACTGCTTTTGTCCATTCCGTTTGTCACCTCGCCGACATCCATCTTGGTCGCTTCTTCATCATCATCCACGATCTCTACAACCTCAATCTCGCCATCATTGTCTTCGGATCCAGACGAATCATCCCAGAACGCACTTTTTCTTACAGGTGACGGCAGTGGTTGGTTTGCCCAACACCGCCGTTTTCCATCAACAAGCTTTCTCCGCGACTCAGCTTCCGACACACCACACGACGACACATCACCGAAACCCATTATAACGTCGCCACTGTCTTCGAATGGCACAACTGCGACAGCGTTTGGGAAATAATGATTGATTTGCGACTCTTCGAAGATGCTGAGATCATCGATCCAAGTATTAGTGGTACTACTATCACACCGATTCGTCACGAAATTTGCAACTGCATCGGTGTGAGCGGACGCCGTACAATTTGGCGAGTGTTCCTCTGAATATGCTTTGAACCCGTTTTGTAATGAAGCTGATGATCCGTTGCTGTTACTGTTGCTGCGACAAGGATCTGCTAATCCATCGGATCCTTTGTATTCTTCCTCAATATCTTTTCGATTGTCGAGCGATGTTGATGAGGTATGCCAATACCCGTTTTTACTAACTAAAAGAAAATAAAACAAAACCAGTAACAGGGCAATAGAAAATTAAAATAGTCGACGCGATAAATGCAACTAGAATTTTTAATAAATAACTGGAGGTGGGTGGGTGGGGTGTAGGGCGTAGAAATCTAACAGTGCGACTAAATTTTGAAAAACAAACAATAAGATAAAATACAGTTACGTGAATAATCAATGGAAATTTTACGCGAATCGATCGCGATAGGTTTTCGAAAAATTAACAGTTGTCGCGAATTATGCATGAAACTTGCTTTTATTGCTGTCCGTAACAGTATATTTATCATTCTTGAACATCTCTCGACTAAATATTTTTCACATTGGATAAATTTCAAGCGACCCTTACCTGCTCCCACCTGCTAAACTTTTACTACCAAAAAGAAAGCAAGTTGTATGTAATCAAAAAATTTAAGCTTTTAGCGATTATTAACCTCTAAACAAGCAATCACGAGTTATAAAAAAATTTCCCTTAACGGCAAATGAAAAAAGATCCTCTGGAAACTTTGAGAAGTATGTTTAGTCTTATCGTAAAAATAAGCTTGAAAAATCATATTTGCCTGTACAATTTTTTGCATACTCTGTAAAATTAAATTTTTTTTCATTCTTAGCAATGCCCTTGGCTACATCACTCACTAAAATGTTGAAAACAAGTATGACACCGAATCCATTTAGAAAATTGTTATTTCATTTACTAAAACTTTGAAATAGCAGTGCACTGAACCTCTATGGTAAGTAGATTTTTAATATATTCTCTAACGATCTTTGTTAGTTATGTCACTCACTAAAATATTGAAAACAAGCAAAACGCTTAACATCTTATACAAACCGGAATTTACATTCAGTCGCTAAAATAACAAAACGCGTGTTGGTAGCGCCCCTTAGTAAATGAGTGCTATTTTTTGACAAAGTATAGTTGCAAAACCAAGTGTATCTGCGAAATGTAAATAAAAATTTGTTTAAAACCGACAGCAATTACAAAGGTTCGACAACCCCTGGCATTATCGCATCCGCGGTAATACCATAAAGGTATTAACATCTTTAGAAAGGGATTTTTTTTCAAAACAGACTCCAATATCAAGAAGCCATACAAGAAGAACAAAACAAAAAAAAGAAAAAAAAAAAGAAAGAAAAACAAAAAAAAAAGACAAAAGAAAAGATGACCCCCCCCACAAAAGAAGGAAAACAAAACAAGACCAAAAGAAAGCCCAGAGTGTAACAGATCCATACGGATCGTTACGAGGTGGATAATCCTGACCACAGCCTAATGGCGAACATTTAGCGAAAACCCATAATCCTGACCACACGGTAATGGTCAACTTTTATGAAAATCCCGACCACACCCCAATGGTTAACATTTTTCGAACAAAAATAAATCTGACCACAGTGCAATGGTCAACATTTTTTCGACCACCAATAATTATGTCCACAGTATAATGGACAACATTTTTTCCGACTACAAAAAAATCCCGTCCACAGTATAATGGACAACATTTTTTCGAGTACCAAAAATCCCGTCCATGGTGTAATGGTCAACATTTGGTTGAGTTCCCCAATAATCATGACCACGTGTATAGTGGCCAACATTTCTGAATTTAGCCCCCTGAATCTTCCCGGTCTGGAACACCCGACGGGAATAGCCAAAAAGGGTACGGAACCCACCCTCACATGGCAATACGTACATTAATGTAAACAGAATCAATTAATCGCGAGCAAATACGTATATTGAGTCCCTCTATATATACCCGCTGACCATAGAGCCCTGTTGTCACCCCATGTATAGATCGCCTCACTGGCATACACCCCGAACCACAGTATATACGTAAACCAGCAATGAAAATAACTCGCAAGACTAATACAGTTATGTAAGTACATCATCATGGTAAACCAGAAATCATTGGATATATATGGATAAAAGAAACAGAAATGAAATCAAGGTGTATACGTATGTAATTGGAGCAAAATCAATCGTACCATACATCTATATATAAGTGAACGGAATAATCAGATCCAAACAGACCCGCCATGTAACCGACTCGTATTTTTAGTATTTCGGCCTGCACCGCCGACATCGTTTTGATTAAAATGGGTATCGTTATTGCTATTTCAGGGATGGATATTTGTCAGGGAATCGTAACCTTATATATAGATTTTTGTATCCATCTATTGTAGTGCCCCGATGGCACGCCTCGATATATATGGGCATATTGACAATATCGTGATTTTACCATGTTAGTGTTGGCTATAAAGGGATCACCGTATATATTTGAATTACGTATCGTTATCATTGTCATTATTATTCGTTTGATGGCCATAAAGGCATATTTTTGATATATGTTACCATGCTCGTATCACATAGCTGTGTATCATTGAAACCGTTATTGTTGCTCACATGTATTTTCAGGTACATAAGCTATCAGACTGATTGGGATGAATCGTTAGCTGGATATGCATATGTCTAATTTTGGTACCGTATTCATGCCGTTCATTGTATAGTATGCGGCCATAAAGGCGCCGCCCTATTATTGTCGTTATATACCGTGCATTGATCATTCTGTACTCGGATTGTACTATTATATTTGACTGGTCAGGCCATAAAAGCGCCTATGTTTGGCCAGGAATTTATGTACTTTGCTTGTCATATTTTTGTCGTAATTTTTGTGAATTTGTAGGTTGGCAGTACGTCATTGAGTGAAATGTATTTGGGATAATGATAGGAGGAATTTCAGGGATTTTTACGTATGGAGATTGGTAAATTTTAGGAGTAGAACGTGAGCATGGCGAGCCCTTGCCATGCTCTACTTGCAGAGAATTTTAGGACGGTACGACTCCCCCGCCGGACCCAGTGTGAAAGTATATATAGGTATAGCCCTACCCCGAATGGTAGGACCCCGAAATTTGTTACAAACCGTTATTTGAAATGACTGGCCGTGACGGACTCCCGTCACGACCGTCCTCACGAATGAGGACTACAAAAAATGTGGCTGTCCGCTCGAGAGCGAACAGCGATCGAAACAATTTCTTGAAAATTATAAGTGGAAACTGAAATTATAAAGTTTACCAGTGTTGGAGTGTCAGAAGTACACTGGTAATTTGCTAGGTTTTAAGAAATATTATTTACCAGCGTTCAATTTCGCTGGCCAAGATAAGAAGTGAAAATGAAAATTTATGAAATTTAGGGACCGAAAGTATCGGCTCCGGTCCATAACTCCGGAACCGTTAGGAATTTCAAAATGTGGTGCTCAACATTTCTTGTAGATAATTTTACGGTCTTTCGAATGAGACCGGTTTCGTGGAAATCCGACCCGGATCCACGGAATTAGGATCAAATATGTAAGTAGGTAAGTCAGTAAAACACGATTATTGAAATAACTCAACGAATGTTGGTCACAAAACTATATACCTGGTATCATTAGAATCCCCAGGACCGAGGCTTTAATTTAAACCCGGACGGGTCTCGCTGCGCCCACTTTTAGGTACCTCATATGAGGATCTCAGAAATAACGCCCCGACAGGCGTGTCACCCCTCATTGGATTCCCCGTGTCGAGACGAATTCAAAAAGGTATAAAACACCCCAGAAAAGTGTACCCCGAACCCAGGGGAATCGTTTAAACACCCCGATTGTTGAAAATTTGGCATGGACCCTCCCCCAAGAGTCAATTTTCCCCCCTGAAGACCGAAGACGGTCCTGTTACATATTAAAATATTCGGACGGACTAGCTGAGTCCGAATCCGAGATCTTCTTGGCACTTTGGCCATCTCTCCGGTACCCCCACCCTCTTTTTACCCCAGCACCCTCTTTTCGTTTGCTTCGTTTACTTAAGCCACGTCTCTTCTGAGCACGCCTTTTCGATATAAAATATCTTCTTTAATCGACAGCCATGTTAATAGTAAGTAGCTGAAAGAGTATATCTGCCGATGTTTCAGCACGCTTCATTAGCTGTTCTTTGGACTAGCTGTGTAAACAACGCTGGGTGTAAGAGCGGCCTAGAGTACGTATCAATTTATACTGGCTTCCAATGTATTCACTATCAAACGTTTCGCGACCGAGCATCAGTGCTATATTAATAGGAGAGTTATAGCTGAATATTAACGTCGTATAAGCTTGATGCTAATTTTCTTATCATAAAGTCAACAACCGACTAATATGAAGTTGATATTAATCTATATCATTTTATATCAAAACTTGCAGTGTGGTGCAGTCCAGCGGATGCTTGTATGTTTTGCAGCATGTGTCGTGTTGAGCCCCCTTTTATTTATTGCACGACCGA
Organism: Trileptium ribeirensis; assembly: GCA_030248225.1. Taxonomy (NCBI): domain Eukaryota; kingdom Metazoa; phylum Nematoda; class Enoplea; order Enoplida; family Thoracostomopsidae; genus Trileptium; species Trileptium ribeirensis. The sequence goes on from JASANE010015513.1 coordinate 37,685, forward strand.
GCTTAAATTGGGAAATTGAACACACCCCAGATGAAGTCTACGTGAAAGCTATATGACAGCTGGAAGCTTCAGTAGATGCCCCTAGAAAGTTTGTTATTAGCAGCCAATAGTAACTTTATATGCGAGTTTAAGCTTTATACTAAATTGACAAGACCACCAAACTTCGCGCTCTTAAGCAAACAACGTTTAAAATAAATTTGATTGCGGACTCGTATCGACGTTGTATTAGCTGCGTATGGGTCAATATAAAGGTCTGGAATGTTAATAGAAATTTCTAGCTTTGATATAAAGCTAATACAAAATTTAAAGTTTATTTAATATAGTCCAGCTTCCCAGTTTGATGCTGCCTACCAAGTTTGTAGGCAGTTTCCAGCAGTTGCGCGCTAGTTTCAAAGGAAATTTGTATAAGTTTCTAGAAGTTTTATATTAAGTTATAGGAGTTTAATATAAGTTTATAGTAAACAAGGCCATAAATCAATTTAATTAAGTAAGACTTAATATTAAATTCGGTCCGAAATTTCCGAAAATATGATCGGAATTCGGCCGATAACAATATTGATTTAGTTGGGTCACATTGGATCAGAAATTGGAGCAAAAGTGCTGAATAAGCACTTTAACGGCTCCAAAATTCAAAAATTAAAAATTTCAAATTTTAGTATAAAAGCAGAGTCGCAAAGACTCTGCAGCGTTCAGTATGACTTCGACAGCGCAGAGTTCGGTCGGTTTGCAGACCGGCTCTGGCGCTCTTCATTTTCCAGCGGTTTCACTTGATGGTTTATTATTATGATTATTGATTGGTTTTTTCGCTTTGGTTCGTGGATGGATGGACGTGTGCGATGGACGTCGACGACCGGACAGAAAGACTGTAAGTGTGGACAGGGAGGCGGCTAGGGTAGTAGTGTAGTCCTGCCAGGTAGAAGTAAAGTCACTAGATCGCCCGTAAGGTTGAATAGCATAACAGCAGACGCGTCAATGTATAGTATCTTGCCTCCCCTGTCCACACTTCCCTTTTACATGATAGCCCTGCCCGTCCTAGCTTGTCTCACGGATCTACTGCCACTGTTAGCCGTTCACAATTAGATTGAACCCTCGAAGTCATACTGGACCTCCCTCGGTCTATGAGTTAGGACACAAATAAGCGCGACACTCGCGCCGAGTACTTTTACATGATTCCCTGAGTCGAGTTAGGATGTTGAAAAAATTATTCTTTGAGTCGACCGAGGTTAAATAAACTGTTTTTGAGTCGAAAATTGCCATTGGAACTCCGAATCATCCGCGGCCTTGCACTATATATTTATCTCGATGTTTGTCAAAGATTTTATTCAAGGTTTTGTGCATTTCATTGGTTTTGGGACGCAAGTTCGTCCGCCATTTTGCCACCTGGCTGGTAGGAAGTACGATATCGTAGGTATTAAAGTACCATAGGATTTCGGTCAACTTTTGGTTGCATGACCATTGTGTTACAAACAGTACCCATTAATTGCGTATCATGTCACCGTTGGACAAATCGCCTCGGTATCCCATAAGCTGCATAATCCGCTCAGTGTCTAAATTCGACACATCTCAAGAATCGCTGTAGGGACTCAATCAAAACTTTACCCGGATCTCCAGGAGGATCCGAATCAGCGAATTAGCACTTAAAATGTTCAAATATTACGTCGGGATCATAAACCCGACGGCCTTGAAGAGGCCTAACCCTGCTAAAATGCAAAATCGAGACTAAAAGTAAAATATTCTAAGATCCCCTCCAGGAATTTTGCTGAAACTTCCGCAGTTTCTTCGTAGGAAAGTCTACGATTAGACACCGCTCTGAAACTCGACAATGTCGGATCGGAATCACAAAGCCGATGGCCCTGAAGTGGCCCTGACCCTGCCCAAAAATAGAGCCACATGGTTAAAATCTAAATATTTCAGGATTCCTTCCAGGAATTTTAGTGAAATTCTCGCAGTTTCTTCGTAAACATGTTTGCTTTCGGATGTTATCATAAAATCTAACTTTGTCACGTCGGAAGTACAAACCCGACGGCCCGATAGGGACCCCTCCTTGCCCGAACTTTATACGGCAATAACTCGATCTTTATTCCAGGAAATTTAACGATTCTTCTTGTAGGTATAGAGGCCCAGTAGGCCCTTCATTTGAGCTATTGAGCCCGGCCAAGCCGTGGCCCGTTCAAAAGTTATAAGCAGTTTAAATCCGACCCGCACCACAGTTGCTCGAGTTGCAGTTCAAATTTCATAATACAGACTGTTTCCGCAAGTCTGTTTTGGTCTTGCTTTTCCACGCGTTTTGGTCAGGCAAGGGAAAGTATTATCTTTCCCAGTGTTGATAAGTCATATTGATAGTGCAAACATTTTAGATTTCAAGATTGTCGAAGTCGCTAAAAGCGACTTCGAGTCTATCGGGTCTCGGCCCGACGGACCATTTTTGTGAGGACCGCTGACCCGGTCCTAGAAAATCGGTAAGTAAGGTTAAGCCCAGCCACCGTACAAAGTTTAGTGGAGAAAGGCTGGCAGAATACAAAGTTATTAGGGATTCAAAAGTCTCCCTCCATCCCAATCGAATTGTGCTCCAAATTAAGCCAGAAAATGGCGACCCGAACGATTTGAGGAAGCGTGTCGAATAGGATCAAGCTAGAAAATTGGTCACGGTCGACCTGACAACCGGGGCCTCCGGTTGTTGCCTCGTTGCGTCGAGCAGAAATTTCTCGAAATAACAGTCAAATTTCAGTATCAAATAGGAACCTTTTTAAGTCAAAATAACGTAAATTTTTGTACCATTGGATCGATGCCGAGGGCTTGCGAGACCCCGTCACGAATATTACTTAACCTGATTACCCTCCAGTGTACCACCCGTGTAGTAAATGGAACCAAATTTGGCATTAGGAAACGCTCAAAACTTAGTCCCAAGCTCAGACGACCGGGACCCCGTAAGTGCCCGGAAGCCAAGTTTGCCCCGATCGTTCCTTTTTCTGTTGTTACAAATCAAGTTGCTGTATTTGAAGCGTTTGTTCCTGCCATGACCCGGATCACAGAATTCTGAAAATCAGGGCCTAAATTCCACCGTGCTTGTGGAGTAATCGAGTAGAGAACAAGGATCGAAATTATGTAGCGTATCCGGATATTTCGGAACAAAATTTACATCACATTTTAAACATGTATGTATGTATGTGAGTAGGACACTAATCTAATGCCGCACCCGTAGGAAAGAATGTAGGAGTCGTACCGAGGAGCGTTGTATCGCATTATCCTGACTTAACAAGTATTATTGCCTCAATTGTTGTGCTATGTTGTCATAGGTTAACCGCATCGCTACTAATTGCGAATCTAAATACCTGATCATTATGTACCATAGTTTGTGATTTGCATGAGCAAGATGAAGTCTCACAAACGTCCCGTAGCACGCTCATCCCCGTACCCCCCGCCTCGTTCCGCCTTTCGCTTACCCGAACCTATTGTTGTGTCGGAGTTCCCCTCGTGTTATCAAGCCTAGACCTAAGCAAATAGTTATTTCGAGGGCGCCTTTATTATGTCGATAACTAACCACAGCATCTCTTGGTGCTGATTTTAATTTGACCCACTACTGTTTTCATGAGTAAGGTAAGCGCAGCTGTCATGAGATAAGGCTTCACAGTACATGCCGTGTTTTTGACCCAGCTGTGAGTGTTCCGTGAAAAAGGCGATGACTCCGCGACCCGCCCCAACCGAAGCTCTGCTTATTACGTGTTAGCGTGCCATAATTGTGACATAACGCTTATTGTATCTGCCCGTACAGTATGTATCTGTCAGTGTACCCATAAGTATTTGTGCAACTCATCAATAAATGCTCAATGAAAACCCGCATCGTACAAGTGTTTTGTTGACCCGTAGTAGCGATAGGAACTGAAGGGGTTTGAAATCCGTCACCCCAAATCGACGACCCACGTTCAGGTTTGACACGCGCATCGAAGAAGCAAACCTCAACGTGACTCGCCGATTACGAAGTAGTTCATTAATCATTGTTGTTGTATAGGTACGATTGGTGCGACTCACAAATTAGGAGACTTAAAACTCACGCCGAGCACCCAAACTAGGAAATTAGATACGCGCGGATCCGACGTTAAACGTCTAGGGATTTGCCGGACCCTAGTGGGGGCCACTGGCTAAATTCAATAAAATAGCTCCTTTGATAAAACAGAAACTAATTTCGATCAACCTTAAGCTTAGGTATTTGAAATTTTACACTTCCCGGGTTGGACGTGGATAGGGAATAGTGGTACGGTCTCTTTGGCCTGTGAGCAGGTGACGGAGCCGACCTCCCTGGGGACCTCAAAGGTAGTACCTCGTAGACTACGTGCGCAACCCGTCCGGCAGGATCAGAACACATCCTGTGAAGCGCTCCTGCGGCTTGCTAAGCTCCGTCATTTCTTGGGCCTGACTCGCGTGGGAAAAGACATTTGCGTAATCGAAACCCATCAGGTCCGCCCTCGAAGTCACGATAGCCGGGGTCGTATGGGCATTACGTTAGGGAAGTGCGTAATGCAGCAGCGTCACGTCGATATTACATATTCAAAATTTCTTTTTCGAGCCGTTGCCTAGGTAGTCAGGGTGGGATTTTTGAATTTTAGTCGACATCGTAAGATACGCTGGATCAAAAATAAAAAAGCTGAGTAAGTCAAAAAAAGCGCAAAAAAGCATGCCTTTAGTAGGAGTACAAGGCCACATGTTAACCAACACGAGTTACTTTAACCCTCAACACTCGTGTTATACAGTTACGCTCAGAAATAAAAGCAATTTTTTCGCGAATTGTTCGTATATAAGTATCAATTTGTATAATTATAAGCATAAGCATCCGAAGTAAGTTTCGCCGGTCGGATAAATAATATTCGACCATCGTTAGCACAGATGCCTTTGGCAATTAGAGGAGTTACCCCCGCCAAGACTCGGAATCCACTATGCCATACTCAAACAGGAACCGGAATAAGGCGTCAAATTTTAACATTTATGAGCAAAATTACGACAATTAAGGGAATGTGGAAGCATTATGAGCAAAAACTGTAGAGAGGGATGAAAATTTTTGGTTAGCCCCACCAAGATCATATATGCCTGAGCCGACTGATAGGCAGCCATGTCTTAGGCCTATCGCCTAGATCTTTTTGCCCATCCTGTGCACATCCAGACGAAGTTGCGTCCATTCGCGTCCATATGAAGTTGCATCTGTCCGCGTCTGGACTAAATTGAGTCCTATCGCGTTCAAGCTAAATTTTATCCGTCCGAGTCCAGTTGAAGCTGAGTCCTTCCGCGTTTGCACTTAGTTTTGTCACTGACTGCAGTTACAGTATAATTCTATTTACTAGCAGCTTGTCTTATCGCCAAAGTGCTGAATTTGTAGTGTTGAGTATTTAACTTAGAGAGATTTGCATAAAATATATTGAACATTAAATTACAAAATAAGCCACGTTGCTGGAATAGTTGAAAATATATACCGATTATTGTGCTCACATATTTTCACGTACATAGAAGATGAATTACTCTACAAAATGAGACCAACAACACCTACATAACTCGCGCGGTTGAAGAGATATTACCATTTCGTGTATTGTGCATCCCATAGCCTATTAAAAAACATTTTGACCCAACCTTGCGCAAAATAACCATAATAGCAGTACATTATGTGCAGCCATACAGAGGATAAACTTCTCTCCAGAATGAGACCAAACACACCAATATAGCTCGTGCGGTTGCGGAGATGTTACCATTTTTGTATATTTTGGGGCTCATGGTACCATTAAAAACCCCGTTTAACCCAAGTCCTGCATACTAAGACAACCACGTAGCAAAGCATTATATACACTTTTATAAAAACTTGTTTCCTGTACAACATTAGCCTAATTTGACTCAGACATTTACATTGGTTGTTGAAGTACAACAAGTAACGTGATTTTTGGGCTCCTTCAGGACTCGACTCGAGCCCGTATTTTCGGGGGGAACATGTAGGAATCGGGCTTAGCTCTTAACTAAAGGACACAAATATTGATTTCAAGCGTCCAAATGAGATACCGCAGGAGTCAATCCGTTCAGCCGAAGTTAAGTTATGCTGTACCCCGAAAAGCAAGAAACAGACAGCGTCAAAATTTACAAGAAATCTGGCCACTGACAGTTTTTCGCTTCGCTCGTTTCACTCACTCACTCACACACTCAGAATGTAACAATATAAATCTCCAATTATTTCTGCTAGACATGGTAGCTATAAGCTCAAACTAGTGTAGTATAGCACAAATATTGAACTACCGTTGCGCAAGCCATTTCGAAATTACAACGTGATCACATTGTGAATGAAACAATAGATTCTCCACACAGGGGTAGCGCCTGTTATTTTTTGGTGCCCCTGGCAAAATGCCTGCTGGCAAATTTGTTGCTGTCTTAAGGTAAAAACACCACCAGTAGCATAAAAAATTGACAAAATTTTAGACAAAAATCCATTTCAGAAATTAAAAATTGGATTACTTAATTTTAAGTAAAAAATTAGTTGAGAAATTACATTAACACTCAATAGAGACGTTTTTCACTGTTTCTGATGCCATTTACTAACAATTTTAATTTTTTCGCTGAAAAGCGTTAAATTTTGAACATTTTTAAATTTCAAAGCCAGGGCACACTCCGGATTTGAACGGGCCCACACTTCACACCTTCTGGCATCTTCAGTTCGAGCCAGGCAGAGCGGTTCATGCCCCAGGCAAAACTTTCAGGCGGGCCGGCACTGTCCTGTCCAAAAAACATCAAGTTATGCTATGTATGTAATGCATGATTTGTTGTGTATGCTACATACCAACCTACAGTTATGGAAAATTAATACAGCTTTCTCATTTCAAAAATAAGCTTAATACGAAAAATAGTGCATTATTACTGCAACACTTAGGTATTGAACCAGGAATTCTGCGTTTTGAGTCATAGTTCTTGTTGTATTCCCAGAGGTGTAGATCCACGTTTAGTTGTAGAAAACAAACGTTTATTGAAAGCCAGCAGAAGTAAGTGAACAAAACGTAGTAAACAAGACAGTAAAAGTAACGTTGAATCGAGACAATAAGAAACAGTAAACTGAACAGTAATGTAACAGTACTTCAGCAGTAACTAAACAGTAACTCAAGTTGTGGTAAGCAACCGTCTTTAAATATAATCAAAGAATCTTCTAGAATAATCATGACATCAGTCTTCGAAATCCGTAGAACATTCTAGAAGGATCGAGATGCCGTCACTCCACGTGTGAGGATGTCCTCGTACATCATATATATATATGGTGAAACGAATTTCGCGGCTCTTTGGCGTCACAAAAGTGAAGACATTTCACATAATTTTTGTAGCTAACAAGAACAAAATATTAATATTCGAGTAATATATATTATATATATATATTATATATATATATAAATATATATATATATATATATATATACATATAGGTATATATACAATAAATCAATAATATAAATAAATAATAATACATAAATATATATATATCACTTATAAAAATATTTTGCATAAAAGACTTTATGTCGACACTCAGATCTGTTATGACTGTTAGCAGTCAGCCACACGATTGCACACACTCCGGAAAGCCGGCTCCGGTGAAATTCTTCTAGAGGCCAGAATTGTAAACCGGGGGCCGCCCCGGTTCAGCCCAGCCTGTGAGCTGGGCCGACCTCAATTTCGAAAAGGCCCGGCCCTTCTCACATCTATTGGGTATGTAGCGGAAAGGTATTAGACTTTTGCGACACTGCCTTAATTATTATATCTCTTTTAGAGGACCACCTATAAGCAATGACTGCTTTCGTTTCGCAAACCAGGTTTGCCATTTTACACACGATATATAAAAATTCGTACATACCGTTTAAAGATTTTTCCACAAGGCCCATGAAACGCAGAGAAAGACGATCGCCAGTGTCTGAGTCGCTGTACAAAATGTTGCTTGAAGTATAATTGACCGAAGATATAAAAAATATAAAACTATTACACACGAATAGCGTCCGGTTGTGAAATAACAATTATTATCGTACATCGTCAGCTTCATTAAAAAATTTCCGAAGTTCTTGTACGTCGTTACTTAGGTCAAGGAAACGTTTCGGGATTCTCAATACACTAAACATTCGGGATTCTCAATACACTAAACGTTCTCAATACACTAAACCTAAGGTTGAGGTGTAAGCTTCGCATCTTATATAAGATAGGGTCTAAAAGCTCGCGAACCACGGCACTAAGCTTATTCTTTTGTCCTGCCGATATAAGGGTCGACACCTAAAAATATGACATAGGCCGCGACCGGTATAGTCGCAGCAATCACCGTTTGGCCCGGCATTGATTACCACAAATAGCTACATACAATCGTAACTATATTTCTGTAAAAAAGCGAAGCGACTATGTGTTTCACAAGTTCTGTTGCATGCATTGCCGTGGTTTTTGTTGGTATATGGAAATCTTTAAGGCACACATCCTGTCATACAACTCTTGTGAGTCAAGTTGCTTTTACAACACTTCAAAAGCGAAAGCATTCTACTCCTGTCGAGAATTTAGGCTATTGTAGCAGGTTTTGGTTCAAACATGCAAGATGCGAACAGCCGTAAACATATTTAGGAAGAACGCTAAATATGCCGATATGCTTTACTGTCATCATGAGTGATGGGTATATAAGACTACTGAACCAAGCATGCTGCGAAGGGCGGAAATGGGATGTTGCGTTGGCTACAAGGAAAGACCAGAATGCTCAGAATTCCGAATGAGACAATCCTGAACATTATGAAGATGGATCGTATCATCTAAGTGTAAAGATCTCGGCGGTTGGCATGGTATGGACATGTGATGCGCAGGCCCGAATACCACATTTTCAAAAAAGCTCTGAATGTAACCGTTGGCGGAAAGAAGAAAAGAGGAAGACCACAACAAATCTGGCAAAGTGTCCTAGAGGAAGATGTGAAGAAAAAACCTGACCCCAGAGAAGCAAACCAGAACAGAACGCAGTGGAGAAGAGCAATCATGCGGAAATCTGAAACGGGAAGGGGCCGATCAAGGTGAGCATGAACGTCTACCCGGGGGTAGCGTAAGACTGGTCACCACGCTTTTTCCACTCTATGATGAGGTGCTCGAGGGTGCTGAGCTGACCAAGGAAATTTAGCCCAATTTTTGCCAATTTGAACCAAAACTCACGAGATTTTCGGTGCACGATGGAGTGCGAGGAGGCAGAGGTGCAGCCGAAAGGGGGAAAGTGTGATCCTCAAGAGCGGTCACCCCTTAATGGACACCTATGGAAATAAGATGATGGGTTGCAAAGGCAGATCCAGGACATGTTTGTGCAAGGTCTAGGATAGATGTCTCTAGCGGATTTCATACGTAGCTGAGAAATAAAAGGCGAAAGACTTTTTCGCACCATAATCCAGCAATTTTCCGTCTTCGGCTGTCTAATCAATATTTAAATAGCAATGGCGTTCCATCAAAACGGTCTATGCGCAGCATCTAAAAATGTTATAGGTACCGAATGCCAGACTTTTCTCGTAGGTAAAGAAGCACGAAATCTGGATAACATAGTGTTAACTCCTCGTACAGTGGGTAAAAAGTATTGCGCTGTAGCAATTCTATAACTATGTTTCTCGAGCATGAATGTTCGCTGCATGATTTATAGGTGCCAAAATCGAGTTTTGAAGTTAATTTGCAATTACCCGTTAACCTTGCGTATTTTTACTTCTCCTGTATATGGCCGCAATAATCAGTTTTTTCCGTTTGACATTTGAAGCCAAACAGCATGTTAAGTTTGATTCAAACGAATTAAATTTTTGACTCAAATTGAGTTAAAATTTTAAACTCAAGGTTAGGGTTACAACAGAAAAAACAGTCAAAATTTGAATCAACGGTTTTGCTGTGTATAAATACTGAGTATCTAGGCTTTCATAAAACATGTAAATGCATCAATGTGTGATTACTTCATAGTTTGTGGATTACAAATTCTGAATACACATTTACAATTTTTTATTTTCAGTCTCCCGGGTCTATTAATTTTCGTGCCTTCCAAAGTAACATCCGATCCGCGCAATGATTTTGAGATTACACAAACCGCTGTAAATTATTTAAACCCGATATTTGTACATGTTGTTCGAAATGTTTTAAAAACTTATGACAAACCGTTGCATTCTGCAGATATCTAGTGGCCCATGTCACCTTTAAGGGCTGTAGGATTTAACAGTTATTTTTAGGTTGGATATACTATAAAATAAAATTTGTATTTTGAAGAATCGGGCATGAGCTAGTTAGTTTTTGCTACCTATTTACCCATATCCTCACCAAAATCAACGAACTTAAAGTTTTGTAACTAACTGCTAATTTTGTTATTGCGTTCTCGTTTTATTCTCTATTTTTGTGTATAATGTTTTGTAATAATCTTTGTTAAAACAATCTAAGGTGGCTGTTCTCGACCAAGCCCCATTCGCTGTCAGTGTCCCAGTAGATGATGTCCTAGAAACAAACGTCAAAACCGAAATACACACCTGAATGCTTATTTCCTTCATTTACCGCGAACTTTGAATATAAAATCTTTATTGAAAGTATTTAATCGCCTCGGTTTAGCGATGCTAAAGGACTGTGTTAACATTAAAACTGCTAACACTGTCGTGAATAAAAGCAACAGGCTTAGATTCCAATGCATATTATGAAGCCAAAATACGTCTAGATCGAAATACGGGGGTATTTCTGGCTGTAACAAGTGTATAAATAATTTGTTATGCAACAGAGATGAGGTCCCAAACTTGACTTGATAAACCCTTTACCCAGCCAGTTTGGTATCGTTTGATAAACGCAAGCTCGCGTCAGAGATAGAACTCCGATTGCATTGTTGCTAACCGGAGCGCAAAGTACTGAACTGTTTAAGCGCTTCCGCTTTATTTCCAGCAATGTCGCAAACAAAACAAATAACTACTCACGTGCAATCATACGACAAACTCAGCTAAACACAACAGTTGACAATGTGCTCTGATCAGTTAGAAGGAGTTAGACGATTTTAACGACTTTGCAATTAACCAATCAGCTCAACCATACAGAATCAAAACATTAACACAAACCATGACTATTTCTTCATTTTACTTGTGGCATCGTAGCAAGGTAATCTCAAATTTTACACAAAAATATTATGTGGATGTAGTAAAACTGTACAAAAAATTACAAAATAAGCAGACATTATAATATATTGCATACGGATAAAAGTATGAATCAGAAACGGCATTCAGGATTGCGTAAAAATATGTTTAAAATGAGGAAATATTAAATGTTGAGATATATACACAAAATATAATAAGAGATAAAACCGTAGTATATAACTTAACTTGGTATAATTGTAACTCGCACGGCGATGGAAGTGTAACCATTCAATTTACCCAGTGGCAAAGTCACCCTGGAACACGCCCATAAAATCATCTCCGAATGAAACTAAGAATAGCTCTTAGGTTTGACTTTTCTGACATCTCAAATCGAGCGACATCAGCCCTTTCAAAGTTCCAGAAAGCCTAGGTATGGATACCAATGAGGTGCGTACCCTCGCCGACAAAATTAAATACATGACTACCAAATTAGTTGTGCGGGCGTACGACAACAATACTTCGATAGTTCTCGTAAACGGATTTATCCATTCAATATTTTTGCAAATATGTCCCAAAATCACTATTTAAGGCTTGTAGGTCGGTTTGGAATCGATCTAAAACAAATTGTTTCAATTAATTTTAACGTAACTTTTACCATCATAACGAATTCTTGCCTCTGAAGCTCGTGCAATTTCTAACTTCAGATCCCGTTCGCAGCCAATAAAACATATTCATATACATACATAATGTAAATAAAAATACTGCGCTTTAGTTTCACAATCCGCGATGTAAAACTAAGTGCACATTGTAAGAAAATATATAACGATAATGAATTTAAATACGAATACAATAAATTAAGTGCTATCAGTTTCAAGCATTATCAGTTGTTTTTGTTGTCATTGAATGAAGAATATTCAGAACGAATTTTTAATTCGTTTTTGTTCGTTCCCTCGTACCAAATAGTCGATTTACCAATGTAACATGTAGCGGTACACTAAGGACAAGGCTTTGGCCTTACCCAGCAAATTCAGAGATAGTAGTTTATTTTACATCAAAAACAGCACAGCCTTTAAAATTTACCTATTGTCACACAACTTGCCAACAAACCTAGGATCAAGCCATTTTGACTCTTAAAGAGCTCAATTGAGTCTGGTGAATGGAATACGATATATCGTAAACACTACCGCTTTCATTTCGTTTAAATTTTTTTTAATGTCGGCCCACTAACTACGCTAGTTTTCTCTTCAGTCGCTGAAGTCCCCTAAAAAAATTTTAGCAAAACTGGGGAAAACAGAATTTGTAAAAAAATCGTCGTTTCTATCCGCAACTGTAAGACTTAAATAGTTTAGCATGTAAATTTAATTTCATGAATTAGAGCTAGAACGACTTTAATCCACAGGATGACCTCGACATTATTACGGAAAATCAAAAAATATTTCTCTCAGCCATCAACCTGTTGGCGAAATACTCTGTACGATAAAAACACAATAATTTCACATCTTCACCACCAGTTTGAGCAAACTCGACTCAGGCATAGTTCCGAAAACATTCTTATTACAGATTATGCAGAGAGCACCAGATCAATCTAGATTAATGCATCAACAGTAAGAATAATTCAGGTTGACAGTAGTATTATTTCAAAGATAACGACGGACTTGCCATTACGTTACAATTACTATTATCGTTACTTATCAAAATCCATGACTTATCATCATGCGATCCTTGATCGTGACGATCCTTGTCAAAACTAATCTTGACTATGATCATGTGTCTTTTTGCAAACCGCATTATGACTAACAAGTACACCATTATCTCAGATTTACAAAACA